>JAHZNB010007202.1:0-11210 GCA_027744295.1 Callyntrura guangdongensis | reverse complement strand
AAAATTTGAGCTAATTTGGCTAAAGTTTAATTTTTGACCCCCCAAATGACCCCTCCATGGTCAACGAAATGTGCTGAAATTTCATCCCAGAGATGCCACTAACGTAAGGTACCTGTGTGCAATATTTCAGCAAAATCCGCTGAAGCGTCTGGCCTGTAGAGTGATGACGGACGGACATACAGACGGACGGACAGACAAACAAATTCATCGGCGTTATAAAGGAAACAAGAAACATTACGGTTTCGTGTTGAGAAGTCCTAAAATCTTTCAACAGTGTTGACTTTCGGAATGCAATTACAGCGGCCGTGATTGAATATTGGGCATGTGCAAATCTGAAATGTGAACTGTGTAGTTCAGATGGCACTTGGGCTGTTTCCTTTTTCAGACGTTTCACGCGTGAGGTTTCATTCAAATATAATGCATAATACGATACTTGTTTCAAAAACATTAACGTTCAGTACATTACCATTGCATCAAACTATATAATTAATTTGTATGTTCTCTTCTGCAGAATCGAGAACGCTTTTATGATTGTCCAACAACTATGTATGCACTTACAACAACGTAAATTTATGTAGGTGTGTTGTAGTGTGTGTGGCTAGGCAGAGATATTTTAGTTGCGGAATGTCGATGAAGTTTTACTTGTGTAATACCTATATAGCACTGTTTTCGATCTATTACTGTGTATACATGAAACCGACTTGCTTTGCTTTCCTTTTACACCAAACTTACGCATCGCAGCATTGTAGCATCTCTTTTGCCTGCAAAGTTCTCTCAGAACAGCTCTCACTTTCAACTTCCTTCCTTTGTTCCCTCAGTCCTTTCTGGAGATATGAAAACCTGAAACTTTTCCCTGCTCCAAAGCCCAATACTGCTTGGCTCTGGTTGTATCATGCATCATGCAGAAATAACATTTCTCCCAAATTGCCCTGCTGCCGTTTACTCTGACATGATTCTGGTTCCGAGTCCACACTCAACTCATCCTCAGTCGTTGTTTCCACCGCGCCTTGATATCATCACAATTTTCTCTCTCTTTAGAAAGGACAGGGGAAACTTAGGTTTAAACGAGTATTCCTGTACTTACTTGAGTCTCCATCATCAGCATATTTGGTGTGCTCAAAATCAAACACTAAAGCATCAGTACTCCGTGTACTTTATAATAAACATCTTGACGCAGTATCTCAGAAAGAAGAACAATGTCATAAAAATTTTAGCAATTAATTTTCATTCTGTGTTTAAAAGCTGTTTCTGCTGCTGTTGTAGCAGCATTCGCAACTGAAATTTTTTTCTGTGTACCAACCGGCACTAAAGAACCTGGTTCAAAACGAATTTCTCGGAAACTTCCTTTCTTAATTCTTCTTTATACAAGTAATAGAACGGTTAGTTAACTACAAAAAATCAAGTCTGCACTGGTTGAAAAAGTTGCTCGAGATTTTTTGTGAAATAGATCTGGATAAAAACTAACTGGCTGTATATTCTCAGGCACCCAACACCGACAGGACGCATAGATAGTGCAGTTCTAAGACGGAAGTCAATTAAAACTTGAACTAATCCAAAATGGCTTTTTCCTATTTGCTTCTCTGTAAAAGTCAAGGAAGTAAAGAAAAAAGACCAAACAAAACGTAGTGTGACACCACCAAGTAAAGAAAGTGAGCACGGTGCAAGGAAAAAGGTTACTGTAAAATTATTTGGCTTCCTCTGCATCTGTGTGTATGAGTGCGTACCGGCTTCCCATAGATCATTGTCACAAAAGATTCTTCTTTTTCCGACCTCTTTTAGCAGAAAACCCCGAAGTCATCAGGACGAAAACAGTGAAAGTAAAACGGGAGGTTTATATATATATAAGAGAGGGAATAGAATGAATTACTAAAACTATTTCTACTAAGAGAACCACAACTGCGTGCTTGCACTTAAGAACGGATGTTTGAATTTACTGGGTAACGTACATACACAATTGGAATATGTCCATGTCATTGTCTATCCAAACTGCTACAACTACTACCGCCGGGTAAACATTATAAATTTTCTTTTCCTTTTCCTTAGCTTTTAACGTTCCATGTTATTACATCACCGCTGTTCTCACTGCCCATTGATATACGTATAATGTAATAATATATATTACCGGGTACAGAACTGGTAAAACTTATTCCAGCTCAGTGCTTTCTTTTCCGCTTTCTCATTTTGTACTTCTCTTTGCTCAGCAAAATATGATTATTGGATTTTCTCATGTGAAACGTGTGCTTCTTCTTCATCTTGTTCCCCTGCTAAAATAAAAAATTTCTCAGTTACCTTTCACTATCGTCATTAGGTTTCGCAAAAGTGCTCCGCGCTTAAAGGAGACAAAACTGAAGTACTATATTTTGACTGTCGAGAATTGCATTTATTCATTGTGACAATCAGTGAGCTCCTACGCCGATAAAAGTGGGAAAGGCTTTTACAATGCCAATTTTTACATTTTGGTAAAGAGATATTTTTGTGCCCAGCTCTACCCCTTTGGTGTCATCGTTTGAACCAACAAAAAAATCAAAGTTGTCATTGCACTCTCAGCAATTTATCCAACTGTATAGTAGTTGAAATCATATATGATTCGAGTGAAGTCGTCTTTTTTTGCATTAATGTGAACTAATACGAAAAAATTCTCTGTAAAATTCGTTGAAACATAACTTTTTACTACTAGCAGCGTACTATGAAGAAGTTAACCTTTTGATTCCATATTTTTTCTATCTCACTCGGGGTGCTTTATAACGGTATTCTATTTATACGTTCGCGTAACAGACTGAAATAAAACTCCTGTGAAAAAGAGAAGGAAAGCAAACTGACAGTTTCTGATCCGAATTTTCTCCTTGCTTTGCTCTACGACGGCTCTTCCGCTGCTGGATGTTTCTTTCTCTCTCCATGGATGTTTTCGTTTTGACCGTATAAAGGAACGTTCGTTTAACCGACACACAGCTTACGCCGAAAAAGTATGGGCATTTTGGAACTCCAGCATCTCGTCCTACCATTTACTTACGTACTGCTATCAGCAAACCCGCATCCTAGTATCTCTTTCTGTGTACATTACTCTATCCCATCAAAAAAACCAAACCAATCTCCAAAGATCTAAATTCTGAGAAGAAAAGTAGCCTAGTCTGATCTGATCTGATCTTTTCCCGATCCTTTTGGAACATTAGGTTTATATCAAGTGCTGAATATAGTGGTAAGTAATAATATTAGCTACATAAAAAAGAAACTTTTCTGCAATGTCGGTGTCTGTCTGAGAGAAGTAGAGTGTACACGACGAAATAGAATGAAGTTAAAGAATTCCAAGGAAAATGTGAAATGAAATTTTTGTAAAGAATAGAGCGCGAGAAAATATCGACAATATAGTAGTTATGCAGTATACATACTTGCTTTGTTATAAAAGGCTCACAAACATAGTTTAACTAAATCTATGCGGTTCTATGCAATGCTATTACAGCTATAGCTTACCTATACCTAAATTATGCACTACACGCAATAACAATAATAAGTACATGACCCTAAAATGTGGATTTTTGCGTCTCCACTTGATTGATTGATTTTTACGGCTAACAATTTTTCTCTATAATATGAAGAAATGAATGTACGGAGATAGGAATTTACTTTCAATTTTATACGTGGCTACATCCGATTGCAGCCACCGTAAATGAATACTAAATGTATAGAATTTTCTTGAAATAGACAGATGGATGACTCCATAGTCGACGTGTTTACTGTTTGCGTATACTTTTCCGTTTAACTTGTTCTCTAGTTACAAAATCGCTAGACTGAATAGGATAAAGTAAGGAGAAAGGAGGTTGAGAAAATGTCTGGATGAAAAGAAGGGGAAGCGAGAAGAAAGTTGATCTTTGGTTTTGGTAGTAGCAAGCTTGATTCTCAGTTGATATTTAGTATACTAAACATATACATATCATTCCGAATATTATTATTAAATGGCAACTAGCAAATTTTCCTACTTTACTGATGCTGAAAAATTGGCGACTGGAGTTTTTTGAACTTCATTGAAAACCAAAAAGACTAGGATAGAAATGTGCCACGAAAATGTTATTTGCAGATGTGCTTAACTGCTCACCATGTTGTTAGCTAATGATTAACTGGCAATAGCTACAATGTCACAAAATCATTTAGAAGCCAAGATTTGGTACAAATGAAATACCATCCAAGACAATTAGAAAAGCACACTCATAGAACTCATTTGTTCAGTGGTCTTGATACCGTTCATAAATGAAACCTCCGTTAATTGAATTAGTTTTATTACCACAGCCTGTTCAAAAAATAACATGTTGCAGCATTTTATCATCAACACTACCCTTTCTTTGCCATTTTGCTAGTTGCCATTTTATAAAAGTATTTTACTATGATTTTACCAGCATTCCTACTCGAACACATAGTCATTTTGAAACTTTGTTGTGCCCGACGTTGATTCACCCACCGACTTACTTAAATACCTACCACCGTTATTAGAAATGGTTTTCCTTCTCACATGAAAAACATACCAAACCAGGCTAGATAACACAGAGGTAGAAAGAAACCTCTCACAAAATGAGTACCAAGGATGTGTGTTTTTACTCTCTCTCTCTCTATTGACATTGATGTTTTTGCTAAATTGGGATGAATTTACCTCGAGAATGCTGACACACATACAGATTAGTACCAACGGCACCAGACAAGTTTTTTTGAGGGACTATACACATAACTTACAGGAAACGAAAGAGTCAGGAAAAATTGCAAGACTGTGGGTAAAAAACTAGGAAAGAAACGTAACTGCTAAGAAAACAAGCAGTGTTAGGGAAAGGACGGAAAGCTGTACAAAGTATGAAGCAAGCGGTATTCGTTTTTATAAAATGTTCTTACACCGCCCCACCTTACAAACAACCTTCGTACAAACAAGAGCAATAACTACATTTTTTCTTACGACAGGCACAAGCAGACGTCCTAATATCATCATCGTCATCATCATCAAAAACAACAACATCGGAAAAGTAAGTTTGTCTTTAATCTTGCTGTTCAGTAAATTGTCTGCTTTTAGTTTGTATGCAATATATATAAATATTATCTTTTACGTGTTATACGACCACAGCTATAGGGTAATCACTAAAAGCTCATAGTGTACTATTTCCACGTAACTTGTTAATACTAATACTTTACTAAAGTATCCCTTGCACAGTTCAGCAAACATGATAAGTAATTGTTGCACAAAACCCCAAAATGGAATATTGACATTAGTTCTGCTGCTCAAGCATTAGCATTACCGTTCCCAATAAAATTTGATCACTCTCAAAATATTTTCCAAATCGAGGGAGTTCTCTTATGCAATGAAAATGATAATGATAAATATATGAACATTTTTCATTGAAAATTGCACATTTGTTCAAAGACAAGTAGCCACTGTTGAAGCAACGTTTCCTTGTATTCGTCCTTTTCTAAATGGAGTGGCTATAACACTTTTTTGCGTTATATCAACATTATTAGAAAGAATAGAATATAAGTATAAGTATCATCTAATGACACATCCACCAACATGACGCAATTACTAGTATAGAGAACGTGCTGAATGCAGAAAAATCTGACGAACAAAAAATTAACACAAGGGATTCCTTACTCGTTCATTTGGCCAAAACAATCTATTCGCCTTGTTTATTATTGCTACTAGATAAATGTTGATTTGGCTTCATATACGCATATCATATAATTATTATAACATATTCATACAGCAAACTTTCATCTACATATAACTTGGTGAGATGTAATAAGACTTTATCTATAAAAGATCATTGATACAACTACGTTGCACATGGACGTAATGTAATATGTATGTAAATATGTGTATACGTAATAGTCATTACTTGTGTTTTATGCGTCTGCATATTTCTTGCTGCTGATGCGGTGTGTTGCCCTAATAATAAGACAAGAGACATCTTAAACATTATACTATGCTCCTGGACTAATATGGACGGCTATGACGTTGGAGAAAGAGAAACTTGAAATGGGTCCGGTCGATGGTCTCATTACAGTGAAAAGATTAAGCTTTCTGCACCAGTAAGCACGATTGCCTGGGAGGACGCCTGAGTCAATGAAAATATTATTCTATCTCTCGCTGTACTATTTACCTATGCGCTTTATTGCACCAGTTGTTAATTGTTGAATGGTGTAACATGTCCATAACATTTATGTACGTTCATATAAGTACTGCACATTTACAATAGTACCAATATCATGTTTTTGCAAAAGCACATCCAGAAATACAAACTAAAAAATCACTCGGGGTTATTTGAGAATTTTTCCTTTTCTCCTCATGACTCATGAATCACCTCCGACTTGGGCCTTCTTTGTTTATTTTGTTTGCTTTATACCACCAACCAAATTTTTTGATTTTTGAATACCTAATGACTTAATATAATCTTTAATTATAATCTAATAACTGAGAGTGTGAAGAAAATACAGTATGAACTATTTTCATGCACTGTACTGTGTGACAACTAGACAACTGGGAAGAATTTAACCAAGCTCCCACAACAGCTTATGAGCATAGGTAGATAAGTTAGGCATAAAATGATAAAGCCAAGAGGTCGTGTATGTTGTTGTTTGTAAAACAGCTATAAGCAAAAACTGTAATCTATTATTTCCTTCATTTATCCTATCTTGTATACTTATATATGTGTACGTAGACACACTTTATGTCAAACAAAACCCTTGTTTTGTTCCTAAACGTGCTCTTTCCTGAATCAGTCTTATTTACTTTCGTGTGAGCAAGAAAACATTTACCTATAATGTCGTGTATATAAAAAGAGCATGTACCACACACCAGTGATACACACGGTTGGCACTTTGTTACATCTAATACTACACTGATATTAAAACTTCTGGACTTTTTCAGTTTCTTTCTTCGTATTTTTCCGAAAAAATTAGGTGAACAGGCGAATGCCCTCTACGATGTTACGTGTACCTGCACGGTGTTACTGATATCATGTTGTAGAAAAATATAGACAGAGAAAGGGAACGGGTCGGCAGAAGACTTAGAAAAACTTTGTTTTTCCCAATTTGGTAGTTGATAAAAAATGTATACACGTACGTCTTCAACAAACTGATACTCTTTATTGTTACTGCTAAAAAAAAGTTGCAAGAGAAACGACAGAGGAAGTAGTAGAATGGTTTTTACTATTTGTTACTTTTTTCCAAAGAAAAGAAAAAAGATTGAGGACATACTTTACGATACTACGATACCTACCACTTTGACAGAAACCGAATACGTAGGAAGAGGGAAGGAAAGTGACCCGACTTGATTTTTTAGACAAGCTCTAAAACTTTCAACTTTTAGTTCGTCGAAAATATTTTTCGTTTTCAATCTTCCTAAAAATAAGTTGTTTAGTAATTATTTTTCATATACATATATACAGGCAGTGAGAACGTGAAAGCACAGCCTAAAGCTGGTGTGGTGAATGAAATAACAGCTTGAGAGAGGTAGCTCTGCTTTTGGTAAATTGAATTGAAAAGTCTATTTTGAGTGGATCGATGCCAAAAGAATGTAAGATGAACAGTGTCTCAAGTATAAAATAAATATTTTCTATTAAAATGATGCATACTTCTTTTATTTAACTACTATTTTAATGTGAAAATGTTTGAAAATCATCAAATCAAAATCAAAGATTGAGATACACACATCTTTGAAAATGATATGAATGCTCTGTTCTAGTGGACACGCGGAAAGTATTTTCTTTGTTTCTTTTATTGTCAGTTTACAGTTTTCTATGTTATTTTAATTGAGGTATGTAGGAGGTATTTTTTTACTATACCTCTTTTGTTATTTTGGACTCCAGTTTACAGCGACAAAAATGTTATTCATGTTAGCCAAAAATCATAGGCGTAACAAACGGGACCCTTTACGATCGGACCCTTTAATATTGCAGAATAGGGAGGCTAATACATCAAAGGATAGAATTGTACCCCCTTTGTCCCCCCTGATGTTACGCCACTGCCAAGTATCTACAAAGCCCAAGCAAAGGGTTTGTTTGAAATTACTGACAAATGCATGAGATTTTCTACTCAAGAAACATGTGCGTGTAAATCTAAGATGTATTTGTAATGTGGGAAGTAAAGCAACCCAAAAAACTAAAATATAAGTCTCCAGACTGCATTGACCAAGAGTAGGGTAATACACTCAAGGTGAGCAAGGAAATTCGACTTTTCCTTTCTAAAATGCACACCGCAAACATCCTATTTCTTCACAGGTTACTCAAACAATGTTTGCGCATTATTATATGAGTGCTTCTTTCCTGTTTGTTGTGCAAGCATTTTTATTATTACAACCGTGCATCCTCATGTATAACATTAAAATCTTCCGGGGATTTGAAAATGAATGGGTTTACTGCTTAGCATAACTTGCTTGAACGACGTGACTTAGGTAGCTTTTAAGGACAGAAAAGGTGGTTGAGTATGTAAACTACGTATCTCGTTTCAAGAAAAAAATACATGCATGACAGCAGCTGAGCATGTAATAATATGCAGGAGAAAGTAGGCTTTATTGTATATACACCAAAACGTTACTGCAGTGCCGGTGTGGTGTGCTTTACACGAACCTTTTTGTATTTCTATAATAATAATAATGAATATACACCACTCTTTCAATGTCCGGAAGGACGGACGGATGGTGAAGCCGAGAGGAGGGGAGGCTGTGAAGGGGGAAAAATAGAAACTCGTGCGGTATTACAGCAGCAGACTCTTTTTAAACTTGAGGAGGAGAACGCTTTTACAACAAAAGTCCTACTTCCTGGCTGCTGGAAAGGGGACTCTTGGCAGCGTCGATTATCCATTCATCTATTTATCCTCTTGTCCCACACAGCTCGCTCTAACTTTTCTTGTTGGTGGTTACTGGGTGTTGTACCCACTATCATGGGAGCTACACAAGCAACGAAGCAAAACTGTAGTACAACAGCACGAAAAGGAGGACGTGTGTGTGTTTTCTATTCACCATTCACTCAACAACAATGTGTGTACACAAATATATCTACGAATACATAGGTTGTAGGAACGGTAGATACGCGTATCCCGTGAAATTTCACAATATACCGGAGTGGCACTAATAATAATAATAATGATGATGATCATTTTTAGCATGCAAGCCAGAAGCAACCAGTTCTTTGCATATAAATATTATGGGAAAAGTTTGGAGAGAGCTCATGCGAGAAAAGATTTTGTTGTACGATATACATACCAGAGACTCACTAGCCTTAAGTTTGCGCTTTGAACGGTGATTTTCCTGTAGATTATTGTTATGAGGTAGCCATGTAAATACACACATTGCTTTGGAAAATGTTTTGTAGTAAAAGTAGGTTACATACAAGAAAGCATACAACAAAGAGTATTACCACACGTAGTAATAGCTAGTTTCTCGTTCCCTTTTGCCTCGATGGGAATAATGGTAAATGCATGCAATAAATTGTGATGATATTCGATATCTCTAGATGACTCGTCTGCAAATACTTATGTACCATTATCTTTTCTCAAATCGTGCAAATCTCAACAATCTATCTGCTATATATCTACTACTTTTTTGGTAGATTTGTTTATATCCAACTTCGACTTTGACCAGCATAACAGCGTGGATAGTGCAATAAGACAACAGAAAAGTAAATTGTAAGATGTGCATCCCAACAATGGCCTATCATTTGGTCTTGAAATAACATCCCAACACTACCATTTACACAGTGTGTAGTTCTACATATATATTGTTATTAGCATGGTGGGATAGTGGGAGAGCATTATGTTGTCAGTGAAAAGTAGATACACACCCCGACATTTATTACTTATCTCAAAAGGGAAGAAAAGCCGCTGCTGCGGAAGGAATTTATTTCAGCGTTTTTTCTTCGCAGATTTCTTCCATCCTCCGTTCTCAGTACAGGATTCACTTCTGCCGCACTTTCTCTCGCACCCTCTACCAACAAAACAAATTTTATTACATTCTCAAATGCATACATGCATGAATGCATTCTTTGTCTGCGCTGCGGTATGATCACTAGATACCTTGGATGCAAAAAAGGCAAAAGAAATCCAGCAGCGAAAAGAGAATACCAGCAGCAGTACACGAAAGAAAAATAGTGGTGTGAGAGAGCACTACATGAAAATGGGACGATTTAGCACTTTAAAAAGTATTTTTATATGTATAGTGAATAGCTTGGCGGTACTGAACGGAACATTCCAGAAATTTTACCTGATGATGATGAGAATGATTTCTTTGCAGCAACAACAATGCGATGGAGCTTGCCTTCTAGGGCTGTTTTGTATGTATGTATGTATGCATTTCCTCCTGTCTGAAATATGGTGCATCACTGAAAGGAAAGTCAACGCAGACGATAGACATTCCTGGAGAGTATACTGGAAGCACAAGTATTTATGCCACATGTATTATTTGTAGGTTACTTTTTTCATACTTTAGTGTACTTCACAATGTAATAAGAAGCTATTGACAGCAGCTGACTTGAATTTAAAGATTTTCTTTTTGGAGTGCTGCTGTTGCTGCTGGCCTTAGAATGCTTCCCTGATTTTCTCACCAAAGTGCTTTTATATCACCACAAAAATGTCGGTACGTTCTTTCTACCAGCCATGCGATAAATATATCGACGTGTTAAGAAGCTTTTTGTAGTCATTTTTTCTTGTTGTTTTGGGCTTGATACATAATACATCTCGACGTAATATGTTTCAATCAAATCTCTCAAATTTAAAAAAAAATGATGTATTATGATGCACGCCAGAGAACGGGAAAGATGATTAAGATGCACTTCACGAAACTTTAAAGTAGTGGTATTTTTATATACCTAGTATTACATTCTTAGTTATGGGAGAAAGAAAGAATGCAGAAAGTAAGATAATGTAACTGGAAACGTACATAAAATTTCAAGTAGTGTACACTGTAACACACAGTAAAAAAGTTCAACATATGTATATCTTAAGCACTGTCATATTTGATACAAACGATAATGCTCGCAAAAATGTGTCTTTAGTCAGCTTGTTTTAAACCCTGTCGTATTACCAATAAGTGCTATTATATTATAAGTTATAATACATACATACGTAAATACATACGTTTGCCAAATTTTAGTAAATATATTTAAAATGCCGATTTAAAAGCGTTATTAATATTTGTGTCGTTTTGACAAAAGCTGTCAAGTTGATTAAAAAGGTAATAGCAAGACGTT
>JAHZNB010007201.1:0-12357 GCA_027744295.1 Callyntrura guangdongensis | reverse complement strand
ATTTCATAACAATAAATTTGATTTCTTTCACATATGCCTTCTACAAAAAACGTAGGCCAGATTATGTAGTATGTGGGCATTATTTTGGGTATTGTTGTAGGTACGCGTGTTTATGAGAATGAAACTATTTGACAAACAATTTGTTAGGACATGTTTAGAAATTAGGAAATTGATGAGTTTTTGTATTATTAATTTCCCCGTATTTACAGTTCACAGGTTTTTCTGAGTGAAACGAGAATTCAGCAATGAAACCCATGGTTTATGAAAAATGTATTTGTGAATGAAAATAGTGCTTACTGGAATAACCAGTCAGTTCACCACATCGTGGAAATGCTGCCCCGTCTAATGAATTCATGATGATGAACTGGTCGATATTGCATATTCCTCTGTCCAGTGGCCTTGTGGTATTGAATTCTATGAATTCAAGTCTGTCACAGGCAAGGTTACATCAATACAGGTAAATACGCGATAGGGATAACATTCATCGTTCATTACAATCAGTATTACATAACTTCAAGTTCAAATGCATTGTAGCAAAAATGAATGTAAAAGTAAAGGAAAGAAAATTACCTCACACCGCAAACTCCAGCCTGAATGTGTACATCGTATTGACAAACAATGTTTCCAACAGTTGGACCGGGGTAACCCGGGGAATTAAAGTCTGAGTTAATTTCTGATGTCGCTTCACTGCATGACCGCTCAACTAGAATAAGTAAAATTTGACAAGTACAGTGCAAGTCGTAGATGTGAGGCATAACAGGGATCAGTCAAACTGAACAAAACTTCACTTCAAACTTAAGTCCTGATGAGACACTATTGCACCAAATTTGAGCTCTGGTTTTATTATAAACCTAACTCAACCTAAATGACCTTTTCATTTCATTTGAGGTTGACTTAGGAGTTTTGTTAACTTATGTAATAGCCTAATCGGCACCGTCGAGTTTAAAAAAATTCCTTGAAGAGTTACCCCAAGAACGGCCGGACACAAAAAATTGATTAGTCTCATACGAAATATCATGAAATATGTGCTGGTCCTAAATAATGTTGCTTTGAAAATGCTAAAAATTATATAGATGTTGACAAATACTTGCCAACGAGTCAACACAAATAGCATTTTTCTAATTATAGTTGGTGACTACCTGGATGGTATTGTCGCTTTTTAAGGTTGTATTATATTATGCAAAACGTACAATTACAACAGACGCGACCCCCGCCATTCATGCATTCTTTGTTGGCCGTTCCTCCCATTCGACTGCATTCTCTGGGCTGCAGGCACACTCCAGAGCAGCGCAAATTATCAGAATCATGTTTCGTTGTTTTGGCAAAATCATCCAGACTGTTGGATCGGTAAACTCCAGGTCTTTGTCCTTTTGGCGGGAAGACAGGATCAGTTCTTGGTTGCTTTGCTGGAAAATAGGTTACGCTTCCTGAATCATGCCAAACAGTAATGCAGAAACAAAAATTAGCTACTTCATTTTATAACACCAGAAGGACAATATTTGTTCACAAAACTTGCAACATAATAAATAAAAGTGCAAATAACCAAGAGAAAAAAAACTTCAAATGTAATAAATCGTAAACCTGGAAATATCACGGGCGGTATGGGTTCCGGGTCTGGAAAATAATCAAACGGACTTGCAAGACCAAAACAGTTTAGCCTATAATATCAAAAATGCAAAACGAGGATTTGAATGTATAAATTTCAATCGGATATCAAATTAATTTAGAACACATGAAACTTTATATTTGCAGGCTAGTCTATTAACCTAGCATTAAATCATCAAAGAAGTTTAAAATACATAAAGTCCACTTACAGAATCGTGAATGCCACTCCGGAATACAAAAGCTGAACTTCCGTCATTTTTAGTCGTTCGGGAAACAGAATTAAGAAAACAGTCCAAAATATTGTCCAGGTCGCCAACTTTACCAACTTAAAATCCTTTCATCCCTCTTTACAATTTACACGTGAACTTTGCAAAATAATCACTGCTGCGCTTCTGCCTTCAAGTAATAGTCTAACAGCAACGCTATAACTTATATTTTCATAAAATAATGGATTAAGTTTTTGTATGCATGATCAGACTACGAAGTGTTTATTTTTGCCAACAGTAAATTAACATACGTCGTTAGCGTGCCAATAAAACTCTTAAATGCGCTCTCTTGGCTTTCTTTACTGATACTACTCTGCAAACAGCTTCTCAAGGTAGTCACCACCATGCATCATCTCATCATTACCAGTAAAAGTTCTTCTTTGACGTGCACAAAAAACTTGCAATTTTTACTTTTACTGTTACATCTTCAATTACCTCACAAGGTAATGGACGAATAATGTAGAGCGAATGCAAACTACCACAAAAAGAAAAGGCAATGTACGCGAGACAAAGTTCAGTTAGATTACAGGGAAAAGATGATGATGATGATATGTTGATGGTCATCAGCTTGTTACACACACTACATAGCTCTACTCACTTTGACTTGACAAAAAATTCCTGTTTTCTTTCTTGACTGCCGTTTAGGACTGGACTGTTGTGGTCTGTGATTAATCTTGAGCATGCAAACATTATCATACAACTAAATAATGCTACATAGAGGGAGAGTTCACCAAAAGGTAGGCAATATCGGATCAATGATGCGGTAAATAGTGTTAATCAACAAGAAATATTTATACTATTGTGTTTTTTGAAGATCGGACGACTTTTTTCCTTTTGTGCCTGCGTAACTTTAAGCGGAATTAACCAATCAATTGTTTAACACACACTATGCTATCTACTCCGTTGCTGTGCACATTTTTGTTTAGTCACGATATATAGAGATGAGATGAGCATACACAAAAATGTTTAGTTGCACGACAACTCACAGCTTTAATCAGTCTTTGTGGATCAAGTAGCCCCGTTGTGTCACTTTTGTCGAATGCTCTCGTCCGTACTTAGCAGTAAAATGGACAAGTAGATAAGCCTGTTGTTATTATGAGTGTAAGATGTGTAGGTCGGTGTATGGGATTCTAAACAAAGTATACGGTGTATTTGTTTGCGAAATATTATGTGGCGTCAAAAAATGTCTTTCCTTTTTCCTTTTAAAAATTGCTTGATAAATACGCTTGATGTTTTTCAACTGATGCTCGCTTACAAACTATAACTTCGCATAGTACGAATTAAAAAGAATCGCAATGTTTCCTTGAAAAGGAGATACCCGTCATCGGAGGATCTAGACGACGTGTGAAACCAGGAGCGAGTCCAAGACGCTTCAGTAACCATGAGGAAACCTAGCAGGATGAACGGAGTAACACAACGTAGCTCCTCACATACCGTATACGTACGGCGAGGCGATGGTAGCAGTAATGTGAGACTAAAATGCACTTTTCATAAGTTGAATAATAATGTAATGACAATAACGACACCGCATAGGAAATTAGCTCCTTAAATATGTAATAGCGCTGCTGCATTTTTATTGATACTTGTACATAGGTATATAGGTATACTGATTGAAGGTACCTATATATGTAATACATTATTTGGCGAACTTGAATAAAAAGCTATGTTGGGATTGACTGGTGGCTAGCTGGCAAACAGTTTGTGCGGCAGGTAGCAAAATAAAATAAAAGACGACGACGCAGATGGACACAACAATATTTTGTGCGGAGGAAGTGTCAGGAATGCTTGTGATAACGTTAACTTCAAGCCTCACCCTTACATTTGGTATTTATTCACCACTACTTAGCGTGGTATTATCGGTATTGGTATTAGATTTTTTCATTGCATTGTTATCATTTTATACTACGTCGCGGTTGACATGGCGTTCATTCGCAGAAAAATACGTGCAATCTACAGATGGCAATATCTATAATTGGTATTGTAAATCCTGGTATAAATTTATGTAACCACACTGTTTGTTGATGAGGAATTATACTTTATCCTGAATAACGTTGCGTGGGGAGTGCATTGAATGAAATTCTGAATTTTTCAGGCTACAATGTACCCCCAGTTAATTTTTAGTGGCAGGTGTGTACACTTGCCATTTTCCTGTGAACTTCCTTATTGCAATCTCCCGTAGCAGCTGCTTTTTTTTAACAAATTGTGTCAATCGTAATTCCAACAGCCCACTATAATTCAAGCCAGAGAGTTGTGTAGGTTTGTTGAGCATTGTTATTCTAAATATAGTACAATATTGTCCTTTGTTTACGTTTGCATAGTTTGCGTGTCAGCGCAGTCTCCACCTTACTTTGAGATCAGTTTTCTATTCAAGAATGAATGAGTTCAGCGTGAATCAATGACGGCTTTATCCGCAACTCAAAATTTTGAACATGCAGGGAACAACTTTGAAATAATCTCGACCCATGTAAGTTGCAAACGGCAGAGCTAAAATTTCTTTGCACGCTTAAAAAATTATGCATTAAAAGAAAGTCATATTGTAAAATGTATCGGGAAAATAATGTATTTGTGGTTACTACAGAACGTTTTTGTTTAAGTTGGATACATGCAAGAATGCACGAAATAAAAATACGATAGATCAATAAATAAAAATATTCCTTTCATTGAATTGATCCTTCATTATTTTATTTTATGGTTACATATATACATACAATGGTATATGGTATGGTAATACGTGGTCCCACCCCACTACAAGAGACAATTGCTCCATGAAATATTTTATTTCATCATTATTCATTCATTACCTATCAGGTTCATCACAAGACAACCACACTGCATGTTCGTGGTGTTGTGCTGTGCCACTCTACAGACGGTGAAAATAACCTTCAAAATAGTACAATGAACGCATCGCAACTATCCGTTGTCAGAGAAAATATTATTGTGTAGCTTTATAATTCATAAACCTCACCATGTGAAGAAGACTTTCCTACCTGCCCACTAGGAAGGAAGGATGCGAAATGAAGTTTTTTATGACGTGTGCCCTATTGTGCTTAATTTTCATGATTTGTCACAGGAAACCAACTAACTGGGAGAGTTAAATAAATGTAACCAAGCTTGTCCTACAAAAGATGAAGCTTTTGAAATGTTAAGAGTTTAAAAATATATTTTTTAAATAACGTGTTCACATGTTTTTACATAAATACAAATTCTTGAATTTATTTACACTATTAACATACTTTATATGTACATAATATTACGTATACTTTATACATTTTTGCAGGTTGCAGATACTATTCAGTTATCCTCGTTATGAGTCACCAATGTTTACAATAATGTGCTTTTACAGAAGAGGTGGAAAACTTCTACATTACATATATCTTCGTTCGTATTTACCATCACCGTAATCATGAAATATTACGGGTCCATTGTTGCGATTGCAATAAATGTTAAATATTTTTGTACATTTGTGTATGACCCAGGCACTTGTCGATCTGTTCGGCATTTTCCTATGCCATAACTGACAACACCAGCTTGGAAATATCGACCGTCCTCTTCATTTTGAATTATTAAAGGCCCACCTGCACAATAATATTTTTTTATCAAATGTAAAAATGTGTAAAGTGTGTAAAAATGGCAGTATATTTTGTACTAATAACCATTACTATCTCATATTGTAACACAACCACTAGCTTCGTCTTAATGCTCACCTGAATCTCCCTGTATGATTAAACAATAGTATATTACATTCAAAATAACTTGACCAGTTGTAGTTAAATCATGTAAATGAGTAATGAGTAACATGGCATTCATGCTTACATAACACACTGATGTGCTGTTTCTAGTGAGTCCGCACAATTGAGTCTCACTTATCCCCATACTCGAACTTTTTGCAATATCCTCGTGAGTAAAATTCTTCTTTAACACTTCTTCGTATTCGCGCTTCACAAAATCTCTACAATCATCGTTTGAAATGATTTTAACATTTAATTTCTGCAGCCGAGATGCCGCAGCCGTTGAATCAGAACCGTTTAAGCGACCCCATCCAGAAACGATGGCATTTTTGTTGTACACATCGTAATCTACATTTATTTTAAGATGAGCAAATGTGTATATATTGCACGGGAAATGGTATTGACATTAGAGATCAAAAACACAAGTAGATAAAATGCTTTCTAAGTAGACAAAATGATTAACGACAGATAACCTTCTTTCAACAAGCAGACTGGCTGGATATTCTCATTGAATGTGATCGTTCCATTAATTTTGATAATTGCTATGTCGTTCGCGTGAGAGTCTGTTGGCTTGTACCCGTAATGAACGATGATTTTTTCAATTTCAAACTCTTCGTGATCCACGTCCTCGTCTGAATTTAGGTTGTAGTCACCCAAAATTACTTTCAATTGGTCTTTCGATATGTAAGCATTTCTGTTCCATTCAACACAAGTCATTACTCAAATTTATTCCCACAATAGGATTATTAGCTCAATTAAGTAGTGAATCGAAAGGTGTTTCGTTATTTTTACCTGTACACACAATGGGCTGCCGTCAGAATATACCTATAGAATCAATTCAAGTTTACATGATACCTTGACAGATAATGTTCGTCGCAGACACAGACACTACCATACCAGTATTATATCCGCTTCTGTAGTACAACGAATGGTGTCGCGATACTCCAATAAGCTTGTTGAAACAATTTAATCCTTAACGTGTTTATTACCTGTCATTTATAACAGTTCCCCCACATCTATGAGTGGATTTGGTCTTCAGTTGTAAGCTCACTTGCCAAGGATATTCTCTAATTTCAGCGTCCTTTCCATTTACAATGTAAGGGGAAGGTTGCAGTGGTTCCTGTTCACCTGGCAAATTTGTATTATGAAGCCGATGGCGATACAGGCTGTCCATGTTAGCCGATTGGCCATCCGAGTCGTACTCATTGGGTTCATACAACAGTTGCCGACCACAATTAGGGACGTCTGCAATTATATTTAATGAAAATAAATAAATATATCAATTAGTTGGAATGAAGCTCCAAACCGGTATTTCAATTTGTGGTGTTAAGTTTGTAAGTGTGTGTAGGAATTGTTGAAATAAACCAAAGCCGTCTCAAAAGACTTACTCTTCCATGGTTTTATCTTTTTACAGTTTACATGAGTTATCTTAAGATTCCAACTAACACTACCACTTTGTGTGACAAAAAGAATAACTATCGGATGACCAGAGCTTGGGTTAACTTCTACCACCGCTGCAAAATGAAGAAATCGTTCACGTGGGAAGAAACAGAAAACATTTTACTGCAAATGCCATGCCATTAATTATAGTGGTAATGCACACCTGTATGGTTTTCCATTTCACAAACACTTTCCATTGGTCCTCCGGCAGAATTCATTAGAAACATCATATCATCCACGCATTTTTCCACTTTTGTGTATCGTTTTGGTTTCTTCATTTCAAACCGTTCGAAGTCAATTCTATTTTGCAAAATGACAACCAATCTTTTTGCAAAAATCTTTCGAAGAATGGATTAATACTATAATCAACTGTGGTCACCTTAAGGCACATGTATCTTCGGATGGATAAATTCTGTATGAGCAGTCCGTACTTTCGTTGAGTAATTGTGGGTATTGTGGTGACCTGAAATAGGATACTTTTTCTCGAGAAACACCACCACAGGTTTTATGAACTGCAATTATTTGTTGCTGACTTTTATTAACCCACAAAAAATCATTTTAGTTGAGACATACAATGAAATTTGGGAGAAGCCAACTTACAAACACAACAAACATTTCCATTTGAGCAGAATCCGTTCTGATTTCCTTGATGTAGATCACATGCTCTGGATGTAATACAAGCACCACCGCACATTTTTTCTCCCGTGTATCGTACAGGTCTACCGTGACCTCGTCCTTGAACTCCGTCATATTTCCGAGGTTCTAATAATGACCGAGGTTCAATCCTCCAGGTCTCCTCAATTGCTGTTATCATTTACAACGTTCATAAATGAATTGACACATGCAAAAATCATATTTTTTATAACTGTAGAAAACAATGTAAAACAAAAATATGCCTATCCAACTCAATTAGGTATAAATACCCATCACACCATACTATTATAGTTTGTAAAAAATTATGAATTCTTGGCATACACTCAGTGCTCAAAGGTAATCCAAACAAATTCTCTGGGATGACACCCAGAGTTGTAGATGGTTCTAATAATTGTGTTCTCATCTCCATAGGCATTCCTGTAGTTAAACTCCACAAAAATCCAACTAGAATATACCATTTTGGCCACATATCTTTTCTAAAATTTAAGGAATTAAATGTTGAACAGAACCGTGAAAGTATATTACCAAGGAATTGGACACTTTCAGTTTCATTTCGAGTCGAAATTCCTTGATTTCCTTCGATTTATGTAAAAGTTAGCGCTTCAACTGCGCAAACTAGTAATAATAACAATTCTAACTGGATGAAATTCACTACTGGCATTAACTATAAAAAGGCAGTGACATTACAGCTCTTCGCTTTTGTTGACCCCAAGTGTGTGCATTATTTTCTGGTATGGGTTACTTCCTGTTTCGATTTTTAGCGAACAAGATAGTTATAATGCTGAGCAACACCTATAACCACGATGGCATTGATTTAAGAGTTATGCAAAACCCAACGAGTAAACAAAAGTACAGTGGATCAATGCCACAAAAATATTACTTCAAATATGGAATTTGTGAATATGACAATCGACAAGCACTTCTGAAACGAACGAATGCGGAATGTACGAAATAAAATGTTTTCGTGATTAAATTAAACCAGATCACGTCACCAATGCATTGTGTGTCAGACAGTATGATCAGAAGCTATAGTCATTAATATAAATGATATAACAGTTGGCAAGTTCATGACGGAAATTAAGGAAGTGGTCATGCAATATTTTCATGGTGATGGATAATAATGATTATGGGAAACGTGTTCAACAGAAGAGAATGTACAATTCAGGGCCGACCTGTGCCAAAGTCATTTTTAGATGTCATATGCTTATTCTTTTGATTTCTATTTCACCCCTACATATTATGTCATCAACTGCCAATTTCATTGCGCTACTGGTCACGGGTGCTGCTTGTTGCGTTGGCGTTCGGTAGCTGGTAGCTTGCTACATCTACAAGCACATAGCATTGCTACAGTGATGTCTGTCAAGTCCGGCCGTCCAAATGCTGAAACATTTTCTTAAACTCTAGAAAAACTTCTTTATGTTATAGATCAAAATAAAAAATTTACACCATATTATGTCCGATTTCTTTACGTCCAATCAAAAAAGGTGAAAATGATTTTTTTATTGTTTTTTTTTTCAAAAAACTTTACTGATTGTACATATTTGTAAAATCGCTGTATACGATTCCGAAACTCAATTATTTGTTTAAAGTCATTTTATACTATTGAAAGAAGAAATTTACAAATGATTGTACTTGGTCACCTGCCGTAATAGTTTCCATATATTTACAGTACAGATTTTTTTGATTTTCGCTATCGCTATGACTGGTGAAAAGAATCCTTCAATGAGCCCCTAATTCTTGAATAAAGTTAATAACTTGACTCTATCATTGCACCGTTTATTTGTTCTTACACTTTTCGAGTTATCATAAACTCAATATCTAAACTACGGTACAGTTATTAACTTTTAATACAATATGCGTAGAGCATAAAAGTCACAATTTTTTAATACAATTATATACCATGTATTGCTTGTGGGGGATTTTGAAGTAACCTAAAGGAACGTTACAAAAAAATGGTAAAGTTTGTAAGCTTACAATGATATATGCGCAACGCGCCAGTATGAAAAGTACCTCAGTGATCAAAATGGTACTGAATCACAAGATTATTTGACATTATTCATGACAACATTAAATATGGAGAAAGTAACAATAAATATCACCTTGATGGTATTCTTTGAAATTCAAGTCATGTCTTGTACTCAATACGTTAGCCACAGAGTAGATGTATATACAAAAACCCGAAAAAAGTTATTCTAGAAAACCAATATTAGTTACACTATGATCTAATTCTGCTGTAAAAGCATATTATGGTTTAATTTCAATGTATTTTTGGCAAAAATTTCATAAAATCTAATTGAATTCTAGCGAGCTAAAAGTATCAAAATATTTAATTAGGTTTTGTATGCTTTTAACGATTTGGTTTCAACAGAAACGCGTTCTACCCTCATGCTACAGAGCTAACGTACCCAATAAGAAGTCACTTGATTCTCTCGACCTTTCATGTACACGCTTATGTTTTGAGAGGTGGTCGCTTCTTGCAAATCTCTTGCAGCATGTAGAACATTGGTATGGTTTGTCCCCTGTATGGGACCGGAAGTGGCGACCAAGCTCGTCAGACCTAGAAAATCGCCAGGGACACTGTTCTCACATTTATCAAAGGGGCATTTCAGTTCGACGACGGTGTCATGAGATTTTCCCCTTCCTCGGCCTCGCTCCTTTGGAGTCTTTTTGATCGAAGCAGCTCGTGTTTTGTTACAACTGCCTGGTTTGCGGCCTCGCGTTCTTTTGGGCAAAGTAGGAATTATCGCTGGTTGAGTACTTAGTTTGTGGATATCTGGTTTGCTTTCTACTTCTACAGGTACGAGAAAAGCATGTATGAGCCCAGATGGTACAGAAGCAGAAGTCATAATTGTTGAGCTGTCATCAACCGTGGAGTTGGTTGTTGCCGAGGTCATCAGCGGATTTTTTGAGCACTGGACTGGAAATGTTTTTGTGTTGTCCGTATTATTAGTATACCACAATGATGGTGATGACGGAGTAGCCAATGAGGAACTATCATGTGGTGGAATACTGGATGAGTTTAAAGTATTATCTGAGGAGAAAGAGAAGGTATCCCAGGATGGACCTATGTCTAGATCTACACAGTCGTCAGGTGAAAAATCATTCAAAGGTGAGTCGGAGTCAAAGATGGAATTGACATCGGTCAGAGAACACTGCTCACCAAGTGTCGGGTTTATGTTTAGCTGCGAAGACAAGCTGCCACTGAATAAGTCAAGACGGTCGTTCTGTGCAACATAAATTAGGAAAAAATAATGTCATCATAATGCTTTATTTATCTCACTGAAAAACATTAGAAAACGATTTTATTATTAAATCAGGATAATAAAATATCTATACCTGGTTTCCTGAAGGTAAAACGGCCGGAAAGCTTGAGGTAAAGGATGACAGTGGGTCTATAGTAAAATCGTTAAATGAATTGCTTGAACTTGCTCCTGACACGTCCATGGAATCCCATGATGATGTAGAAAATGGAGACTCCGAGCTGTAGAGACTGTCTGTGTTGTACGGAAAAGAAAATTAGATTCATGAATTAATAGGACAATAAATATATTAATGCTAAAATAAATAGAAACTGTAATACATCTAATAAATATAATAAAAAACTTGACAAAGATAGGTACATTCAATTTTTCCATAACTTGGGCTATGAATCCTACAAGGTAAATGTGACAACGTGTAAAAGTGTTGTCAGGTCTCAAGCATATTATGTTATCTTCCTACCAACGTGTTCATTCGTCATATAGTGAAGTGAAACATAGTGACAAAATTGTACATCAGATACATATAATATATCGTGTTCAGAAAGAATCTCATTTAATTTAATTAAGTTCACACTACTGCATAGAATCATGCCTCGAAGCAATCATACCATACTCACTAGTTAGTAGTAATACCTAATAGTAGTAGTAGCAGTAATAATTTGATTGCTGACGCTCTGACTCTGAACTGATTTGTCTACATATCATGCTAACTTCACTTGATATGTCTGTCACTACTAAATTGAATATGCATTTCTGTTTTTGAGCTGGATTTGATGATTTTAAAAGTTCGAAAAATGAAAAATATTTTTACATACCTTGAAGTGAGTCTGTGGGGGAAGAGTGAGAATACAATGAACCAGAAAGGATAGAACTGAGATCAGAGTCGTCCACGATTGCCCCAAGTTCACTTTGATCAAATAATTCAGCTGCAGCTGGCCTCAACAAATCTTCCAAAATATCTTCGCTGCCGGATGCTGACGGCGGCATGAATAGGTTGTACGGGTCCTCAAACGAAAACGTCATAATGATTATCAATATATGTAGTGATCTGCTTGTTCCAGGATAAACTTTCGACTTTTAAATCCTCCAACAGCTTAGAGAAGCAACGTATTCTTGTTGCCAACACCTTTTCACTGCGTCTAGTCGTTCACAAGCCACGTCACGACAGTTCTAAAATGTAAAAAAAACTCCAAGATTAGGAAAGGGATTACAAGTATATTATAATTGTTATTTTTAATTATTGCATTGACGTAGTCCAGGCTTGTATCCTAACTTGTCAGCAAATTAAAGGCTTTAAGATTTTACTCACATTTAAGATGCCTCTATAGAAATAAATCAGATCTACTTTTGAGTTTACAATTTTTTACTGTCTTTAGATCTGATAAAATGCAGTCTACAGGTGCG
>JAHZNB010007200.1:0-12139 GCA_027744295.1 Callyntrura guangdongensis | reverse complement strand
TGCACCAAAGGACTAAGCCGGGATAGTATTTACGTCATTTTTGGGCCTGACCATGCCTACTTACCAAAGGAGCTTTATTCGCCATTGTTATCGGGTAATATTGTGTCGTCTATTAGCATCGCAACAATGCATGCCGTTCACCTATTACGCATGAAGCACTATTTATTACATTGATTGACTAGCTCCTTGAGCCAAAGTGAAAAATCGAATCATGATTATTCAAGGGACGAGCAAGAATACATATTTGGTCCCAGTAGTGATTGTATGGATGAAGTCACATTTTGCTATTATACTTATTACCATCATTAATGTACTCAAGTACATACATTGCTCTTCTGCCGTAATGATCAAAAATGGGAGACAGTGTGAAGTGGCAGCCACAAAATAAATTGGATTTGAAGATGATCTCGCTGGTTGCTTAATATGCAATATTTTATCAAGCAAATAAACTATCCCAAATACCAATACACCCTTTTCGCTAATTTTAGTGCCAACAACGAATATGGGTCACTTTTTCGAAAATTTCATTAAATTAATTTTTTTACGCGATTGAGTTTTCTGATTTCTTGATTGTGATTTGTGATTATACATTATCATTGAGAATATACCATAGGAGCGGGTAGGATTTTCATTTTCTTTCCAACCCTAAAATATCATCCTTGTCTGCGTCCTGTTTTCCTTGTGGTGTCCAAAATTTACCAGTGTGTCATAATGTCGAAGTGTTTTTTGTAATAAATGGTGATATTCATAGTGATAATAATGATGATAATAATAATAGTAATAATAGAGTTATGCTCACCGTGAGCACACCTCACACTTTTTTTACGCAAGATCGTCTCAATTGGGTTACGGTATGATGGCTAACTTTGATACTTTCCTATTCCACTATAAATATTATATAAAAACTCATTTATACTCTATTCTCTGGCTGAGGAGTTCAGCCACTCTACATTTTTCGTGATGATTATGATGAAGACACATGCGAGTGTCTGTGTTGTTGCTACATCCTTGTATTATAAATGTAGTGAACAGAATCAGGCATTTTTTCTGTGTTAAGATATGTATACTCAAGAACGATTGTACATTACTGACTGTTTGCCCATCTCTTTTTTGACATACCTACACAGGGCCCTGTGAAGATGGAGAGAAAGAGAGAGCATTGTTGTGAAACCATCCAAGAATTGACCAGTCGGTGGTAAAGCATCTCAAACTGGCTTGTCAATGAGCTTATTGATAGCTCTTCATCTTCTTCGTTGGCTTCATCGTCATGATCATCAACAAGCACAACAGACACGGCCGTGTAGTTCGGCTCGAATAACTTCACCTCAGCATCTCACGCTTTTTGCTTGTGTTTTAAAAGTTTACAAAATCATTTAAATGCAGCATGTGCATATATATAAACTAACTATATGATTATAATACACGGTAACACAATAAGTGTAAAATATGTACATACATAACTAGTGTCAGAATACACATTCCTACATGAATGGAAAATGTGCTGAATTTTTGCTTAAACTGAGCGAAGTAGATTAGTTAAGATTTGTACTTGATTCAGGCATTTTAAAGTAAAAGTGTTTGTCTAGCAATGGAGGTGATGGCGGCGTGTTAGTAGTGATGGTACAACTGATATTGTGATGACAACGAATTGATACAGTTACTACACCAGTCAAGAAATACGTTCTCTTCTTGCTGTCTAACTAATCTATCGTCTTGTTGTTGTTGTTGTTGTTGTTGCGTAACCTCACAATAGCTATGAGGATCATTCAGTTCGTTTTACTTTTCTCAGAGACTACACATCATGCCATTGTGTACCTATCTATTTTATTATTATTATTTTTATTATGCTTTGCTTACAGGCTAGCAAAAGGGTCTTAGCAGAAAACTTTTTCTATAAATTGTAATCTTCATGGTGATATCTTGATAGTGAAAAAAGACATGCTGCTGATATGTACAAAATGCATTTTTCACACACGTCACGTTAGTTTGTTTCTTTCAGAGATTACGTACGCTCCTTCGTTTATGAATACTCTTTCAACACCTTGATTTGAACGTGTTCTTCTCCCCCGTCCCTGTCTTTGTCTTCAGGTATTTATCTTCACATACCCATTTCGGAAAATTTCAATCGCTAATTAATTAGCCATTCTTCAGGGAAATGACGAAGATCTGACGACGGAGGCAAAGTAGCACTAAAAACTGCGCGCCGCTTTTTTTTCGTACAAGAAGCTCCCAATCACGACGCATCTTTTTTTACAACATTCCTGTCAATTTACAGTCAAGTAAAGAGAATGGAGGTTCTTAACCGCACAAAATAGTAGGGCTAGCATTAAAATTAGAAGACAACATATCTGTCCTTATTTCAGCTATTTAAGATATTTTTTCGGAGTACTGATTACCCCTCATCATTATCAGCATCGGCATCTTCTGTCGTGTTGCCAATTTATTTGTCAGAGACAACCAAAAGAGGCATTTTCATCACAGAGCTTCAGCCTAGTCATGACTACAAAGAATACGTTATAACACAAAATTAAATGTCTATATGCATTTATTTCTCGAACGGCGCGCCGTCGTCAAATACCTTTGTACGTTTGTAAATGTACTTACAACAGAACGTCAAGCTTCCGACATATACACACGCCCGGTGCCACACCACCACCCAGTACCAACAAGAGAGAAACAGCCAAAGTAGGTTTTTCATTCGTAATTTCTTTATCTCCTAGTTAAAATAATATTTACAAGTAAACACATACACACTGTCCGTACGCACCACAGCAGTTATCTCAATAACGACAGAATTATAGGAGAATGTAGTTAAAAAGACAAGAAGTGATTTCACTCCGCGTCTCAAGACAGAAAAAAATGCCAATTCACTCCCACCTCCCGTGTAGCTGCAGTGGCAATGTGTGTTTCTATGCATCGTCTCTGAGGAGTAGGAAGGAACAGAAGACGTAGTTTCGAAAACCGAGCAAAACCTACACACTGAAACGAGAATAAAACACACAAAAGGCAACACACATACAATTTTCATGAATGTAGTTTGCATGCTCATCTTCATCATCGCTCGATGTCGGGATGAGGATTGTACTAGGATGCAGGATGCAAGAAGATGCAATACGAGTATGAGTATCATCATCATTAGCTCCATATGAAGACATCGTCTTCTCAAGACCTACCGCCACGTCCGTCACAAAAATATCTGTTATGATTAACAGCAGTAGTTGCTATTTTCTTGGTGTTACTTGTAGTAGGCGCAAGAGAAAAAATTGTTTCCTGATAAGTGCAGTAATGACTGCCAGCATCAGGTAGAGAAAAAAATTGTTTGTGTACAGTGCCTAAACATTTACGACATCATCATGTATAAGAAAATTTGCCGAATAATGAGTAGCAGGCAGCAACTCTAAAGTTAAGTCTTTTTTTTCTGTTTAGGTAGTGCAGTCATTTTTTTTCATCTCACTATTTATGTGTTTGTATGTGTGCGCTGGTTTGACTGTTTTGAGATACGCTGATACCACCACCACCATTACAACTACTATAATGCCAAGCCACCACCACCGATGAATCTGTCTTCACTGCAGGCTCTATTAAATTGTTATGTGCGGTCCAAAAAAGAGGTGGTTCCCATTATTTACGAGTTGCTACGATTAGATTTGAAGCATGCTGGGCTATTGTCAGCTATTTGATCACGATCGCACATGATGCGTAACACCAGTCAGTGTGCCCTAATAAA
This sequence comes from Callyntrura guangdongensis, assembly GCA_027744295.1. Taxonomy (NCBI): domain Eukaryota; kingdom Metazoa; phylum Arthropoda; class Collembola; order Entomobryomorpha; family Paronellidae; genus Callyntrura; species Callyntrura guangdongensis. The sequence continues at coordinate 8,412 of JAHZNB010007200.1, read as the reverse complement.
AGATAAGAAGCTCTTTTACTTATACATTAACAATGTACAAAAAAGGTAACAATGACGCGGGCGAGATGGTGGTGGTGATGATGACGATAACTCTTTTGCACCTTCATCCTTTTCGTTTTGTTATCTGCTGCTGGAAATACATTTCTATCTGAATTTGAAGAAAGTTGAGTTGTTTTTATTGACAATGTAGCTGTTTTATATGCATAACAACAAAATGATACTTTAATCTTAGTTTTTGAGTAAAAGGGGTATTTTGAAATAAGAGAACGTCTCTCGCGGTGTCGCGATAATTATTTTAATGTACCGGTTGAGTGAACTGTATTAATGCTGCAGCTTCCATTGTGTTCCCATTAAATTTTAAATAGGTAATTCCAAACTTTAGATTTGATATATCACATGTACTTTTATAGGAAAAGTGAGATCTTTTTGTGATTCTCATGTATGAGGAGACGCTTGAATAGCGTTTAAATTATTATTTAGGTTAGTCTTCGATTGGCTTACATTGATCAAATTTTGACATGTGATCGTCAACTACCGCTATGTCTGGGGGGGAAGCGGTAAGAAAAGCTATCAATTTCTTCGTGTAAACGACACGTATCGTAGCTAAAAAGCTTGTGAAAATGCGGTACAGTTCTAAAAGCCGATTTTCATGCACGCCTTGCGTACGCATTACCAACACCTACCTACCTGTAGTAAACGATGTTTTTTCTTCTTAGTGACAGTGTGAGTGTATGCATTTCAGTAGACTTTTTTATACAACAACTCTTGTCACTCGGCGTGTTATTTTAAATATTTTCACCACAGCCATTCGCACCTACTTGGTACTCATTCATGTCTTTCTTAACTTGTTCAAAGCTGTTGTCATGCCCAATGGTCTGTGATCATCATCTTTTCAGGGCGAGACAAGTATGTATTTAAAACGAGAAATTATTTAAATTGCACATGTGAAGTGAAGAAGAACAGCAGAAAAAATAAGTTGTCCAATGCAACCCTAAATGAAAGCAAAGAAAAATGTTATGGGTGTGACATCAAGTTTGTCCAGCATGTGTGACTGCAAAACTCCAATGAATTTAGTCGGGCATAAGGAGAGGCAACAAGACTGTCTACTGACAAAGACAACTGTACAGACCACGCAAGTTTTTTTAACTGTTGGTGGTGTCTTGTTGTTGTTGTTGTTGTTGTTGTGTGGGCACTCACTGAATTCATGCCAGCTTCAGAGAATAAATAGATTGATGATAATAATAACTCTGACAACGATGATGTTGATGACCATGCTTCTTAATCGCTTGATAGTTGCTATTACATTTGATGTTCAACGTGATGACTATCTCATCAAGTGCAGCACTTCCCTAAACGTTTTTCCATCACATTTTCAAGGAATGGACACTGCATTTTAGATTTCATCGGTGCGGTCTCTGGTACATTACAAAAATATTTTTTACTAGGCAGTAGTACAGCGAGACAGAATGTACATTGCATTTGCACTATGCTTCCGTATGTACCGTTAGTCTTGTAGTCAATAAAAATTTTGTTATGAATAATGGCAGTTGTAAATAAAAGGCACAATTGTTTAGAGTGAAGAAGGAAGACAGTATCACAAAACTGAAGTGCACACAAGACTGCCATATATTTTGCATTGTTCTCGTTGCCAAAGTTGACAAAATCTTTAACTTTAACTGGTAGTAAGTGAGTACAAACAATACAAAAAAAGTTGCTATGATCATGAGGCCATTTATTTATTGCATCAACATCAACTACCTCCCTCTCTGCCACCGTCACCATCGTATCACCAAAGTGCTCACTAATCAAACCAATTCTTTTATCATCTTCTTCAGTAGCATTGAAAAATGGCACATGAAATAAATAAAAAATAGTTGCATCTAATAACAAGATTATACACAGATAATAATATAATATATTATGACATAAGGTAAGGTAACGTGGCGAAGCTGTGGTGGCAGTGGAATCTTTTGCTTTAAGAACATTCTCGTCATTCTCATCATCATCCGGCATTGTTTGTGCAGTCTCTCAGACAGTCAGTCAGTACATTCTATTTTATGTATCAGTCACCTTGATTTCAACTACTACTAGTTTTTTTTTACTCTTTTGATATAAATGCCCTATCTGTCGCTTCATTCAAACCAACTCCTTTCTGCCATTCATCTTCCTTCTCTCCCTCCTTCGTCTTCTTCTATTCATTTAATTTATTACAATTACGACATGGCAAAAAGGAAGATGCGACATGTTGATCTTGATGATAATGGTGATGATGGTGATGAGACTGAGATCCACGACACCACGACATGCATTTATATTAGGTTATTTTTATTTTTTGCGTAGCTATTAGTAGCCCAAGTATACATGCCTTAATTTCACATTTGTTTACTTTCACCAAGGTAACGTTCAAGAAAAAAACCTCTACACACAAGCGCAGCATGCACAAGTAAAAGAGCATACATACCTGTAAAATAGTATAGTAGTGCGATAGAGCGGATCCATTATTGTCGTACATCATGTTTTGTCCCTCATTGGTATGCACCCATTCATTGGATATTTTTGGAATGCCACCCATGATGAATGAATTGAAGAAATGTGGGGCTGGCGCTCACACAAAACATGCTCTTTTTGATATAAAAATATACGTACAAATCTTTTGCAAATTATTATGAATTCTGGTTTGTGATGATTATCACAATTATTTATTAATCTTTTCTGCAACAATATGTTTTATTGTTACCATTTCGCTTGAAGGATAAGACTGCACACTGATAATGTGCAAGCGGTGTGGTGCATTATAATATACATATTTTGTACCTACTAAATATTTTGTATGTTTTCTATAAAAACGTAATTTGTAACAAGAAACTGCGAGCAAGACAGCTATGCATAATTTGTGTGTAACCGTGCTATCATTATTGCCTGCCCCTCTGCATGATTTTCTGAATCTGTCCACATGATTAATTAAAGTGGCGAAATGGCTAAACAGATAAATTTATTAGTCACTTAGGAATGTCTGAAGGTAAACAAGCAATACAATTAGAAAGGGGGCGAGAAGACATCTGCTTTATGAAAATAGAGGGAGAGATCAAAAGGCATCTTCCTAGAGGAGAATGCAACTTAATCAATAAATACCAGCAATAATAATAATGATGACAGGAACGATAACAGTAATAATAATAGAAAGCTATGGCCATAACCATAGGAGACAAATGGTCAATGTTGTTGTGCGTGCACAATAATATGTACTTGTCAGAGTGTTTCACAAAGATTCCAGTTCACATTTCACTCTCTTAAAAATGATCTAGTTACATTACGTCTTCTCTTATCAAAATTCTTTATCAAATGGCCCTCTTCTTACACAGTTCAGCAGACACGACCAGGTCGGCTGATGACGTTAGATTGATAAAAAGCCAAAAAGATGTGATAAACTATGTACATGATGATGAGGAGGAGGATGATGTGATTGCAAGGAGCAGCAGTAAAGTCGATACGGCAACAACAACAACTTTTTTTGAAAAGTTGAAAAGTGCTGATTTTAGAAAGCCATCAATCAGTTCAGCAGGAGCGGACAAAAATATCTCGTTGTCGTCGTATTGAACTAGTTGCTTGGTCGGTCGGTATGGCGTGCGATCATCAAAAAAACCACGATCAAAGCTGTTACAACGACATGGCAAGGTTGACCTTTCGCCGCGGTATCATAATATGTTAATTAGAATGATGGGCTCTATGGTGTGGTGTGGAACTACTTGTTGTAGCTGCATTGGCGATGGCGATGATGATGATGATGATGACGAGAATGATGTCGGCATAGAGGTACACGGTAACATGTATTATAAATGGTTGGTCACCAGCAGTTACCTCTCCTCACACAAGCATGAGCATAATATTTATTCTGCTATTACTGAAAAATACTGAATAATAATAGTATTATTATAATGTATTATTATTATTGTTATTACTACCACTTCTACGAGTTTTGTTCTTCTGGGGCCACATCAGATATTTGAAAGGGACTTTTGTGCACCGATACCAAACCAATCCCCTGCTTCTGTATGGGGATGTTGTACGTTTTCCATCGCTGACAAGAAAATAACACTTGACTTTTTGAAAGGTTTGCATTTTTGCATCAATCATCAAGAAACTACATCCTCATCATCAAACCCATTAAATTGCTTTGCATCTTTGGCAATAATCATTGTAATAATAATAACAATAATAATAATACGACAAAGTTCAACTGCGATGATGATGATGAAAAAACTACTTTATCGCAATGTTCAACGTCTATACTTATATGAATCTCACCGATACTACCTACATACTTGCATTTATGCACGTTAGGGGTGAAATGTTCTGGGATGATGCATTCCTTGCTTATACAGCCAGTTTTTTTAAAACAAAATACATATAAAAATAAAGTAATGGCAATAAAAAATATTTCAAACAGCTAGTCAGTGGAAAAAAGCAGGCTCAGACGTTCTTGTACCGGATTGCTGTTCCGTATAAGTATTTACAAGGCTATCGATTTTCATATTGTTACTTATTTCTCTGTGAATGTATACAGTGCACAAACCTGACTAAATACTATAAACACGCTATAAATACAGCCATCTAACATAGGTACACACTTTTCGCATATCAATTGCTCAAAATAATAAACTGCTATCATCACGGCTAAAGTTCTCGCTGACAACAATATTAATGATTTTGGAGATAAAGGAGGCAGAAATTGGAGACAATAATAAAATTGACTAGGTATACGTTTCACCTCGTTGTTGTATACCGTCGTTTCCTAGTTGTAATTATTATTTTTCTCTCTCAAAAAGTGTAGATTTCTGATTATTGGCAGAGTACAATAAAATGAGAGAGAAAAAAACTATCGTGACTTTGGCGCATCACAATCATGATCATCATCATCCCATTTCTAGCAGGTTCTCATTTTGGTTTATACCACTGTTTTCCCTCTGTTACGTACAAACAAATAATGCACAAAATTTGCGATTTATTATCATCATCCTCTTTTTCCCAGTTAATTTATTTATGATGCTAATGACGATGTCTTAAAACGTATTGAAGTACACAAATTGAAAAGCTGTCAGTCACCTACATGATGATGAAGGATTATGAAGACTGAACTAAAGAACAGTTTTTGTTGCAGTGGAAATGACTCTGACAAATTAACCTGACATTTTTAGTAGAATTTCTCGACGCTGGCAGGGCTGATACTGTGTTTTTTTTCGTTTGTAGGAAAGTAAGAGAGAGGCATGTATTTTTATGATGCTGCACTGCCAAATCAAATCAAGTAATAAAGTAGGTAGCAAGTTCCTTTTACTTGTCTCCTTCTGTTAAATAGAAGTTAAAAGTGTGTAACGTTAACCGAGTGATTTGAATAAAATGTGTCTCATTAAAAGTAAACGTAGTCGTAAACCAATAGGTATTTATGATTATTATGATCAGATGTGTGTGTGCTGCTATTGCAATGCAAAGGGAAAAAAAACTAGGAAATGTAATGTTTTTTGGGCTTTGTCTTGTAAACAACAGCAATGTTTTTTGTAAAACTTTTCTTGCCAAACTTCTTGGTAAAAACATAATTCTCTGTTTGGGACGGTTGAAAAGGGACTGCCTCCAAAATTAAACAAGACGAGAAGAATTTTAAAAAGAAATCCGCCTGATTAAAAGACAACCAACCCGAACATGATGCTGATCATTGTCATGAAATGGTTGTATGTTTTGAATCTTGATAGTCTTTTTGCTGTGATAATTTTTACTCGTTCATTATTGAAAGTTGTTTGGCTGACTGATACGAGTAATAATGATGAGTTTCTACTTGGTTGTGCCATTCCTGCCGTTGGTAAAATGCGTAGCTCTGCAAGGGAGAATAGTTAAAAGAGTAGCGTTTTTTAAATCAGTGAGCAGGAGTTGAGAACCAAACATGATTGTTATTACGTGCTCAGGAGTGTATACTACTATGTGCTTTACCGATTTTTTTCTTTTCGTACTTTGATAGCAGTTATCAAATGGATTCGTTCCCCCTCTTTTTTACCATTTGAAAAACATGCGGAGATGAAAGAAAGTCATTCTCTCTCTGCGATCCATGTCAACTAGGTGTTGTTTGTGACTTGACTGGTGATTGCTTGCGCCCACAAGTATTAACTGCGCTTAGCTTATGATTCTGTAATTTATAAGTTATTTAGCAAGGCGAGAAATTATAATTACAGGTTTATACATGTGGATATGCACCTGAGCATGTTTCAGCTATTATTTATCTATTTGCGAAATTCACAGCAGTTTTATGGGTTGGTTAATGCAGGGTAAGTAAAAGTTGTATCGCCGCGTACACTTTTATGTTGACTGCTGATTTCCAATTCAAACGCACGAAAATAGTTTTTAAATTCCCCTTTCACTAATTGATTAGCTATTTCAACTTGTCTGACAAATTTGGTCGTCGCTGAAGGCATGTTACCATTGTCAAAGTTGGTTAACAACAATTATTGGCTGTACGCTAATTGCAACATAATAAATTGGTCTGCAGCGTTGACTTTGACTTTGTTCGCCCACACGCCATAATCGTAATAAACATTGTGTTTATGTGGTGAACAGAACAAAATAACTAATACTTGAGGCGTAGTCATTTATAATGAATTCTATTGTAATTTGTTTATTTAAAGTACTAAAATCGATCAAGTTCAAACAAACTCACAAAATCTTTGTTTTTTTTGAATTGCAGATAATTCCAGCGAAGGACTAAGGAAATAACGGAATTGACCTGCCAACAGACTTCCCTTTTCAATCGAGGAAAAAAGTAAACTTAGTTGAAGATATAATCTCAGCCCATATTTAAGTATTTCTGATATATTTGTACATGCAGCAATTAAGCGCTAAAATATTACCTTTTGTAGAAATAAAGACCGCACTCAAACAAGTTGAATGAGTTTCAAACTTTGTTGTTGTTTAAGTCTAATGACTCATTCTTAAAAGTGAAAACAAATTATTTTTTAAAAAAACAGTGATTGACTAGTAATTTAAAAGTGTATAAAATAACATGACATTTCGTGCAATAGTTACGAATTATATAATCTATTTTTCCGTTGTTGGACTTGGACTTCGTTAATACTACAAAGTGGCGAATTTTATGCCTTTTGGGAAGTATTTCTATCCGATGCCTACCGATCGAGTAGCACGCCCTAACATGAGCTCCAAAGAGGTAAGCCAGTCTCGTTTTTAAACTGTAGAACCAGTACCGTTCACATCTTCAATGACATTTCCTTTGTTTATGCAAATGTAAATATTTTTACAATTAGCCTTTTCCAGACGTCATACACAAAAAAGGGAATGATAATAAATATTTTGTAAAGTTTTGATAGTTGCATGTTTGTGCCGTTCCCCCCGCTGACAAAAAGGCAATTTTTTATCTTGTTACCTATGCATAATATTAAATTATTTATATAGGTACACTGTACCATCGTACGTAACCAACCAACGCAAAAATCATCTATATCCATGCATAATTAATATTTAAATGAAATATTATGAGGATTGTAAATTTTTATTGCATACCACTTTTGACCTTATCCTCGTAAACTAGATTGAAATCAATTGTTTTGATTGTAGTTGTTTTTAGTAAGCTCGCAAATAATCATAATGATAGTAACAATACAGTCAGCCCATTTATAAAAAATGCACACACGCAGACACACCAGCGCATTAACAACACAATAAAATGAAATATAAGACTAAGTTTCACAACAAGTCACTACAACGGCGGTAACACACTCGGTCAGCCACAACCATCAATTTGGCAAGAGGAATTCAATCATTACATTTGCATATATGAAATAAAACAACAAGAAACCACCCTCTGACCTTCCCTTTCACACAAACTAACACAAGCACATCTTCCAAAACACACAAAATAGAAATCCTTAAAATATGTTTGCTATTTTTCAAATATTCGTTTTCCTTCTTCAGCACAAATGCTACAGTATTGACCGAAAAGGTATTATTACCTGTGCTTGTTTGCATATTAATACTTGCAACATCAACTACAAAAATGTTCAAATTAAAATGGAAAAACTTTTTTTTATCGCCAAATGTTTGCCCACACTGCCACTGCAAAAAAAATCCAACTACACAAAATCATATTTCATACATAGCCAATATGATAATAGATAGGCAAGTGCTAAATGCAATCGAGAGCCTCTTCGTTGTCTCAGCATTTTCCTTCTACAACATTTTATGACTTGTACTATTATACTACTACACGAGCAAACACGAAAATATTTAAGGCATGTCCAATAAAAAATTAAGAGAGGACCTACAAGAGCAACCTGAGAGAGTGTAGTGTGCATGGAGAAGAAAGGAGCCCATAAAAGTCAGCATATTATTAAGTGACGAAGTCATTTATTAACTTCA
>JAHZNB010007199.1:0-12539 GCA_027744295.1 Callyntrura guangdongensis | reverse complement strand
CCTTGCCTAATCATGCTTGCTTATTATCAATAAATCGATATAATTTTGAGAAAAACTGACGTTACTTTAATGTTGGCTGCGTAATTATTTTAACATGAAACTGCAACTTTGGGACATGCTATGAAAAACGGCACAGTGAAGAAAAACAATTCGATAGCTGCTCTGGTCTGGTGTGTGATATTTTGTAAAAAAAATCGCAAGAGATTTGCAAAACTTGAGCAAGCCTCGTTCGAATAAACGATGAAATTTTTAAGATAACAAATTGCAAATAGACGTTTAAATTATTATTACTATTACCTATTTAGAACTAAATAATAGGATGTTACATCTAGGGAACTTGATAAAGCTGAAGATTATTAAACCAAGGCCGTTAGTTGCTGTTGTAATCAGTATAGAGGAAGATGAAATAATTGGTATGAGAAGAGCTGTAATAGGCAGTGTAGTGGTAGATAGCTATTTTAATTATACACGACATGGTTCATGTAATACAATGCCCTGCTTAAGTAAATTATAGCAGCAAGGATGAAGAGTAAGTATGAAAAAAGCTACTTGGAAACTTCCCCCTACTTGCTTCGTGGATTAATGGATTTTACGTGCTTTTGAGTATCAGAGAGCAGTGAAGATTAAAAATTAGTGATAATTTTTTAGGTTAAAGAAAGTAGATGTCACATAAAGCGGAATGTTTACGAGCACAACCGTAATTTAAAATATAGTTCAAATACCGTTGCTTAAAAGTCAACTTAAGTCATTTCAATACCCGTCATACATAGAACTTTAAAGGAGTCTCCCGTGTGTGATTAATGCTCATTGTGATGTGATACATATTTACGTCTCAAGCGCTCAGTTCACATTTTATGAGGTTGTGTACATGTCATGTAATGCCAGTGTATGTATATATGATAAAACAAAAAGGAACAACATATAACCGCATGAACTCATTAAAGCAGCGTTTTTGCTGCGTTCATCTACCAACCTAACACAATTAGTTGGAACATTTCAAAGGTAAATGGGTGCACATATTTAGTCAGTTTACCCGAGTGATTTTTGGAATGAAAAGTAATTAAAAAGTCGATTAGTGACGTGAGTGACATTTGACCTGAGGAACTAAAATATGAACCCGTTTATTTTATTAACGTGACATCTTGATTCTTTTTAAAAAGCAACTTGAATAATATATTAATCTTCACTGCTTCAATAGAATACAAGAGACAAGGGAATGCAACCAATGTCGCGGCTACGAACATTATTAATATTATTTATTATTATTATAGTAATTAAAAATTAGTACCAAATACCTGTTAATGGTTGCTTAATTTGCAAAACCGGCAAGCAATGTGTTTCAAAACTACAGCCTTCCTGAACATTCTCTCTTCGTTGTTTTAATTTTCTTAACTACATAGACTAGAATATGTTTTGCTATTTTAAACCTTTAACTGCTCTAAATAAATTACGCCAACGTAACTAGTCTCACCTGAGCTGACCTTGCTTTTTGCAAAGATGCTGGGACTAAACTGGGCGCAGAGTTCGAGAAGAAGGGAGTACAGTACAATATTAGATTGTACCCTTTTTAGCTGAGGTAGCAGCATCCAGACTGACAAATAACTACACAACTAAGTGATTTTCATGAATAATATCGATGACATTTTACAACAAAACGCGTATGCATCACCAATCTAACCTATTTATAATGTAACCTTATATTATCATCTAAAACATTTCTACAAATTATTTGGTGTCTAGCTGTGTTCTGCGGCAATTTTAGGTGCATGTCTTTTCACCGTAACTAAATACTATAACACAATTATGGCTAGTTTTAGTAGTAGTACTAACAGTACAGTAGTAATATTTATTTGATCACATTATTCGTCAATTCAATACATCCCAGTGGGGTACAGTTTATGAAATAACTCCTTGTGTAGCTTTTTGTTTTTCATTCCCAATTTCCAAATAAAAGTCGCAGACGGAAGTATAATATGCGTTCAATTCAAAAGTTTTGTTTCCTCGATAAAATTAAGACGGACGGCATTCCTGTGTTAAAATTTCAAGTATTGTAGTGGGGTATAACTAAATACGAAGAGCTACAAAGCGTTTCATAGTTAACAATCGGCAGTAATTGTGGTATCACAATTTTCATACATGATTTGCCGCTAAAACTGTCAATAATAATACACGTATTTTAAAAGCAAAATATTTTAGTAATAGTATTGAAAAGATACTGTGTGGACAAAATGTAGAAAATAATCTATGCGTTCGTCGTGTCATCGTCCGTATTTTTAGGAAAGATGTTGCGTATAAAATAAATAAATAGTAATCAGTGTGTATTAATATTTAAATAAAGATACCTCAAATTAAGTACAATAAAAGTCTCAGCAATAAGGAACCTCCTTTCTCAACAGTAGGAATGCAACAATTGCATTTCAGACAGACTATTATATATTTTCAATGTTTTCGTGATCGAACGGTGATGTCTGCATTTCCATACCCCAACAGATTGTGGCACGGCTACATGTAACTTCCGATACAAGTATAAAATAAAATAGCCACTAGACCTGAATAAAGACCTTTAAATATACTTCAGTAGTAATTATGTTATATTATAGCTTCATCATATTAACTGTTAAGTCTAAAACGTATTACAGAGATTAAAGAGAGAAACTGAAGACTCAGGTTTTTTTGTTATTCTGCAAAGACATTTTTGTTATAAACAGTTAAGATAAAAAGGTTCCTAATGAACTTATTTTTAAGCTTAGCTTTTAAATCCACAATCAGTCAAAAGAGGCTGAAGAGTGCTCTAAGATCAACAGTCTTATATTAGTACAAATGATTGGTTTTTGAGCCCTATTTTGTATGATTTACGTAATTTAAGTACATACATGCCACACGCACCATTCTATTAATTTTTATGCAAGAATATCTCGCATTTCATGCACATCATCATCTACATTATATTATACTTTGCATAGAGTAATTAGTAATTAGAGAAGAAGGAAAGGTTGAGATGAAAATATTTATTTTAGCTATTCGTCATATAATGTTCATCATGCTACAATACCTGTTTTTAAAAACATTTTTTGTATTGCTGCGCTGCAGGGAGTAACTTTTGCGCTTTTACTGTTCAGTTACTGATATATTTCACCGAGTGATAGGACCAGCCTAGATTTATAATAAAATCAGAATAATAAATTTTAAAACATGTACATATTACTACAATAACAATATACTTCTAAGTTAGATGGCTAGAACACTATTAGCTATAAAAGTAGAAGGCCAGTAAATTGTCGACTTCTTGGAAATTCGGTAGCACGGTATACTCAATACTCATACATAATGACCATAAGAGTAAACTTGTATTTTCTCCTACCTATTAATTTTAGGAATTCATTAAGGTGGGTTGATATTAACTTCAAGTGGTTAAGGAGTATGTATCAGATTGTGGAGTACGGATATATTGACTGATGGCAAGTGGTCACACGATCAATGTGAAGGTCATGATAATAATCTACTAATTAAATTCATTTTAATGCTTTGCTATTTCCCTAATCTACCTTAAAATTAGACCTTACGTTAAAGTTTTCTCGACGTACACGACATGTAACTTGCACAATAATATGAAGTAACTAAAATATTTGGGCAGTTTGGTCTGTAGCTTCTTAAAAAGTTGTTATTACAGTGACGAGCAGGGATTTCGTGGTGGCTCTGCTGCTTTCTGGTAAGCTGGAGGAGGGGTAATTAGCGTCGGAGATGGAGGTACGGAGTCTTGCTCAGAACAGTGCAGTGGCGAACCGTCCACACAAACCTGAAATCGCCAAAATGACATCAGTCAATCATTATCAATGTTCATTATAGGCATGTACGCATCTATACTACCCACAAGTACGTGAGAGGTTGAATGAAAGTATGAATATATGTGGTCTTGATCGAACTCAATCTATTCATTCATTCACCCCGTTTATTTACGACAATGTTTTTTGGCGAATATCTTTACATAAAGCTGATGATAATGCTTACAGGAAGTGGCTGGTGTTGCTTCTGCTGTTGCTGGTGAAGATGATATGTGGAGTTGATGTTATTGGTTGGACTATTATGGAAACTATGATGATTATTTTGAGGGTTATGGCTAATGCTAGGACTGTAGTAGTATGACCCACTGAACGGCCTTCTCTCACTTTCATATCCAACGTACTCCATTCCATCTGGCGCATCTCTTGAAAGCCTTTGACTGCCAAAAAATAAAACAGAAAAAGATACAAACATGATCATTAAAATAAAGTTTTACATCATTTCGTTTCCGAAAACCATCCTCATTCTCATACAAATCTAAATAATAGTAATGTTAAATATACTAATATCCCGCTATTTGTTTTCTAAAAAATCCCACACTCCCCCACTCTCATACTACAACACTATACTTGTCATTTTTGAAAAATGTGTTTGTTCTTAAAGACTTACTAAAAGTTTGTAAAATGCCTACAATAAAAATACCAGGAAAAAGATCGTGAAAACTAAAAATAATAATAATAAACATTTTCAACCGCATTCGAAAACATTTCCATCCACAATATAATGCTTATGTAACATAACATTATGAATGCTTTCCTGTAACAAGAATTTTTATTACCATAATCCTTTTCTATTTATCTTTCATCCCTAAACATGATTGACTGTTTATAAGACTACAACACGTACAAACTCTTTAGAAAGTGAGAAGAAAAAATCTCAGTATCTTTGGGTTAACGGATAAGCATACTGTTCTGTTCCGCTTGTCGGAACGCGTACAAAAAATAGGTATGCTTAATCCACAAAGAAAATAAGCTATGATTATCATTTTTAAAACGACTATATCATCCTGAAAATTGTAATGTTGACAATGATTTTGAAAGTTTTATGCATTTCTCGTCAGCGAACATATTTTACGATTGGTTTACGCTGTACTACTAATATGCTGTAAAACCCGTATACCCCAGGTGTTTGTAATCCTACCAATAATACTTACTGCTAATAAAAAAAGAGAATACAACATTCTTCAACATACCTAATTTCAAATTTTCTCCTGGAACGAACGTACAGGTAGAAACAGACGATGACCACTATAACGACAATTATAGCTGCACCAGACGTCAGGCCCGCCTGTTCAAGCATAGCTCGTTGTTTTGACGCTGTATCAGGGAAAAAGAAAGTAAACAAATTGTAAAAACCACATTACAAACACCATTAAACTTTACCTTTTTAATCCTTTTACACTCATATAATGTGCACAATACCACGCTGTTGTATTCTTGTACATACTTGCCATCTCATTCATATATACATGCAAAGCGTACATAAAAATTCTTGTATAATACAAGTTGTATTGTTGACTCATATACTAATATACTCTTGAATTGTAGTAAAATAAACTACTATTTCACCATATAAGTTGAATACTTAACATCATTAATGCAAATGCAACAATAACGTTCGTCGGCGTTCATCAAACAAAAATGTTTCTAAACAGGAACAAAAAGGCGCGCTTCATCTTTCATATATATTGAATCCGACTATAAGCTTTTTAAAACGCGTAAAAAATCATTATTACGATTGATCAAAGAAACTGAATGATGACAAACCGAGTTCTCCCCATACCTATTCGTATACACCCACCCGCTGCATAAATGTGTAAGTAAGTTGAGATAAATAGTAGTACGCACATTCAAGAAATTAAATTCTATTAAATGTTTCAGGATAATATAATAAGTCAAATGTGGGAATTGGCTACAACCATACAACATTTATATACCTATTGAAATGGCAATAGTTTTTCACTATTGAAATTGTACAAAACGGGGCAGAAAAACGAAAATAACTTTGGGGTAACATGAGAGTTGACACACCGGTACACATATTTTGCATAAGCTTAGGTTTTTAAATTGTCGAGGTTCTATTCAACATCAATGTCATATGATCAAATTTTGAATTGAACTAAAAATTGTGAAAACTTTTCGAAAGTAAGCCTTTCAAGTTTCAAGTAATTTTTTATTTAAATCCGGATTGCATTACTAAAAATAACAAAAATTGTTCAAAATTAACTTACGCAAGTAGGAACCGTCCAAGTCTTTAAATTCGCACCGCTGGCCCATGTAACCCTCAGCACACCTGTTAATTACAAAATTATTTTCCTTAATTAACTTTAAGTCCAGAGATATTAACACAAATCGTTATTTTTTTTCTCGTGAGCATTTTTCCTTTAAAGTAATGAACTTTTTTTATGAAAAATTGTCTTAACATTCCAATTTTTGAAATTTATATTTTGACGAGGACGATCATATATAACCCTTGTATGATGGGTCGGGTCCACCCACTTTCCGCTCAGTAAAATCATACAACAGTTTACATTACAGCATAGTAATGGCAGGTTAATTCCAACTTCGAACTATGAAATTCCATTTAAAACGTATTTTCTTCAATAATAATTGCATTTTGGAAATCATTATTCCATATATGTTCGATCGACGAGCCAACATTTACATTGTTAGTTCACTACAACAATTACTGGTATTACATAAGCTCTTGAGAACTCTATCCCTCCCTCTCTCTCTCCCATCCCGAAACTTTATTACACCCGAAAACATTCTATACACATTCTTGAGATTAGAGATACTCTTCCCTTCTCTTTGCGCTACAACCGAAATCTGTGATGCCGTTTAACTGTCAATTGTTCTAATACCATAATGGAATTGAGAGTCATAAATATGCAGATAAATCAGTACAGAATCAGCTTAAGTAGGCAGTAGGCAGCTTGTATCGGATTAGGGCTAAGAAGCATATCCTATTATACCGCATCGTTCTCTTAACTGGACAACGTACACAAACATAGCTTAACAGATTCCGTTTTGTCTGACAACACTTAACTCCTGTTTCGAAAAAGCAAGGATAAATAATAATATCCAAAGTGCCCTTCTACTGAAAACCTGACCCATCTAATCCCCTTCTCGACCCTCAAGAGCGTTTCTCAAACTATTATGCCAAACACATTGCACTGCCCCAACAATGTTCAAATTTCTCCAAATGCAATATCTCTTTCGCCGTATCTCTCATTTGTATGTAAGAAATACAGTCGTAATAACTAACAATAACAATTCAAATTTGACACATAATTCATTAACTATTCAGTTTGTGTTTGTGGGAATATAAATAAGTGTTTCCACATTACACCGGATCACCACGTAGTATAGTACAACGCAAACATGCAATGTAAGTATATAAGTTTATAAGTTAGTGTAAAAGTTTTCTAGCTCAATGACCATGTAACATACTACCTGGGCAGTCTTCCTTGTCCTCTATAATATTATTAGTGTTGGTAAGGTAGGCACATTATAAACGTTTTTCAATTCAAAATATAAAACACCCTCGGCTCCATATCAGTAAAAATATTACTACACAACTTATCATCTCATCTTGTTAAAGCAGTGCGCATTCTCTACAGCATTAAAGACGAATCGAGCAAAGTGAATGAGTCAAAAGCGAGGACAATAACTGAAACATGCTCTGCATACAATCTGTCAGATTAAGGAATCCTTCATGAATCGTTAACTTTCTATCAGCAGTAGGATCAACTATTGATTCACTGAAAAAGAAACAAGTCCATTTGCTCTTTCAGAAGAAGCGAGACCTATTGGCTTATGTTTATCGCACTCAGCTCAGCAAACAAAAGGTTTGTTCCCTTGTGAAAAAAACTATGAACGTATAGGAGTGAAGAAGGTGGTAAAC
Organism: Callyntrura guangdongensis; assembly: GCA_027744295.1. Taxonomy (NCBI): domain Eukaryota; kingdom Metazoa; phylum Arthropoda; class Collembola; order Entomobryomorpha; family Paronellidae; genus Callyntrura; species Callyntrura guangdongensis. The sequence continues at coordinate 4,793 of JAHZNB010007199.1, read as the reverse complement.
CAGAATGGGTATTCGGATTCTGATTCTTTGAGATGCTGTGTATGTACGTCTCAAGAATAATAGTTTTAGCCTCTTTTGTCAGAAAAAAACAGTGGAATTTTCATCCAAATGTGTATACAATGTGGATTGTACGTAACTTCGGTTTTTGGGTGTAGAGCGTAGAAATTATTATTACGCTTCTACAATACTAGTTATTACAACACCTTCGAAAGAGCCCCTCTAAACCCATCGAAAAAGCTGCCGTCCCAACGACCCAACCTAGTTTTCCTCAGAAAAAGAGGGGAATTCTTGTATAATAATGGATATTAATAAATAGGAAAAGTGCAGAGACCGACTAATAATACCAGTATATTTGTTTATATAATCCCACACAAATATTCGAGTAAGTAGAAAGTATGTTTGTTTCCTTTTTTTACGAAAAAAGTCATTGTCGGCCAGGAAAAAATTTCACAAGAGAAAATGAAAATGCCCTTGTTGGCTTAAAAATATTATAATAAATAGGACGTTATTAAATACAGTAGGTATGAAATAGAAAAGATTTATATGAAACAGAAAGAAACACAAGACATTATTTATTGGAATTGGAACTTACTCAATGAAATAAATAAAAAATTGTCAACATGAGATAAATACATCTGTCACTTGCGGAGAATATACCAGAATTACATTAAGGTAGATGCACATCTAGTTTATATTTTGGAAAATATCTTTAAAAATCCAGCTCAAACATGTTTTTTTTTCTGAAACGAAGATGAAAGTTCTAACGATAAGATCAACATCGCCTTGTTGGCTCGTCTTCCTAGATCCACATTCAATTTACGGAAGTAGGAAAGTAAACTTCTTTTTGTGTAAACTGATACGATATCCGACCATTTGTCGTTTTCTTTGTACTCCGCAAATGAGCCTACTTTTGTCCGAAAAAAAACTTGGAAAGAGATGCTATTTATGGGTTTCCCAACAATCTGTGTCACAGGCGGAACGTGTTTCGTTCACCCAAGAGATTAAACATTTTACCATTACATATCCAAAGCTGGAGTAATCGCACGCGCTTTTTCCTGAGCGGCTGCTGACCACTTGGACAGTTTTCCAAGATTTTTGACCCCATCGTACTAACTTATGTTCCAATTCTTTCTCTTGCTGGACGGGATCCATATGAAAACGGACAGAACTTCCGTCGTGCTCACATTCAGTGAACAGGCATGTGTCCCCATTCATATATTTATTAAAATAGGCAGAAAATGGTAATAGTAAATGTATACTATATAATATTTTCGTTGTGTAGGTATATTGCATCATTCACAAACAAGCGATGTGATTGCATCTGCACAGCCCAAGACCACTTTGATTCCATTCTGGGTTATAATAAACCAATAAGTAGAACAACAGGGAACTCACGCCATGACGGAAGAGGCACCAACTTAAGGCCATTAGTCAAACAAAACACACACATTGAGCTAACAACTTCCTCGTTTTAATGCTTTTATGAGGGATGACATGTGAAACAGGGACGGGGAAAGGTTAGCTGTGGTGTGTACGACCAATACAACGGGAATAGTGATTGGTAAAGAACCGAAAAATGACAAACGGTCCGATACAATTCTCATTCTGTGTTTATGGGTTGAGAGTGAGAGTTGAGTATGGCTTAGCGTAATAATAATGCTCTGTATAACGCCTGCTTGACCAACTAATAAGGTAAACTCATTTGAGTGAGTAAAGTTGTTGCACCCTGAGGACACTTGAGAGCAGATGGCATGTGCCACACATGCAAACAAAAAAAGAGCTGTGCTGCTGTAGCAGCAGTGCTTTGTCCAATTGTGGGCATTGGGAAACTAGAATAAAAATTATCAAAAAGGCAAATGTACGCAGTATATGGTGTAGAAACCCATCTCTCTTAGTCCACTGTAGTCTTGAAGTGTTGTTGTGAATCTTGTGAACAGATGAAATAAAGTAGTTGTCCTGCAACACCAGCTCCAATGAAAGCAAGATGTTTACAACAGGCACTGCTGCCGCTGCGCTGTAGTACTACCAAGGAGAATGCAACTTTTTATGTACGAGCGTAAAATAGAGAGAAAAGAATGGAGCCAACAATATGTCGGTCGCATTTTAAACTTTCAAGTTGTTGACCTAGAGCAGAGAAACCGGCAAATGCCAGAGGACAAGCTTAGCGCAAGAAATCAGACCTCATGTGTTTGTGCTGCAGTTATGGCTGGTCACTTCTTTTTGCATTCAAGTGGAAAGCAGCTTGTGTGTTTTTCTTCTGATCAGAGAAGACAGTAGTAAAGAAAAACGAAAAACGACTTCAATTTGTGTTGCTGGCTGACGCTGATGATGATGACCCTCAACAACTCTTTTTTCTCTGCAAGGAATATGAAATTCGATCTGCTTGCTAACACGCGAGCGTGAGGATAAGAGTTTATCAAGTTACCGCATCAAATACACGAGCTGAGAGTACAAAACTAGGTATTACACTACTCAACGAATGAAATGTGAAGAAAGGCGCACATTGAAATGCTAAGTCAGATATTAAAACATATGCGCTCAGGGATTCTTCACCAGAATGCGTTTTTTTCTCCTTTACACCGTATAATACGGAGTCCGTATTTCATATCTCAGAGGGGAAACTTACGACGTCATCTTAAAATCCAGCCAAGCCAAGGGCACGCTTTTCTTGTGGAAGTCGGTTAATAGCAAATAATATTACGTGTACCAAACCACCAAGAGGATGAAAATGTTTCTCGAAATGAGTACGAAATGAAAAGACCAGAGTTTTAAATCCGTTTTAATACTGTATGACATTTAAAAGAAACAATCATTACGCTTTGGGTATATATTTATGCTCCCATAAATGAAATGAATAAACTCCCAAGGAAAAGCCCACTTGATCTCTTCTCCATCTCTTTTTCCTTGCCTACTTGAAGTGTGTTTCCTGCTGCTATTTCAAATAATATGCAAACTATACCACTGACAAAATTGCTTGCTAACATTAAAATATGCACCACTCACTGTGCGTTCAACATTAAGAGCCTCCATTGCCTTGCAGCATTCAGGGCAAACTTTTGTTTTGCTCAAAAGATAGTATTGCTCTTCTTTTTCTCTTTTAAATCCTCCTTATTTTATTACTTTTTCTCAATGATTGGCATCGATGTAATCCTTGCATTAAAAACTGATGTGAAAAAGAAGAAACACACGGGAATGAATAACAGAAGATACCATTTGGGCATTAAGGCAACAAAAACATATTATATCATTTACTTGAAAAGATAGAAGATTTTACTGCTCAACCACATTTTTTTACAAATAAAGAAACAAAAAACTTTTACTGTTTTCAATATTATTTTTGAAAATGGGGAAAATATTTATTCTCAAAGAAAATGAATTTTCCTTTTGAAGCAGTCTTGTTGAGAAAATGGGATGCATTGTTCTCGACTTATTGGATCTAGATACTGGTATCATTCACATCGTCGAAAAATATCGCGTCAATGCTAATAATAATAACTGCCAATACAACACATCATCTTCTGAAGAATGGGTGAGTTACAGATGAATGAAAACGTAACATATATTTAGCTACCCACGCTTATATACCTGTAAAGTTATCTACCATTGCCTTTTATCACAAAACAAAATACAATTTCTAACCGTATCATCAAGCACAATAGGAAGATAAGCTATTCAGCCCCCAGAAAGGGCTGGCGAAATAATCGAATTGAAGGAAAGCATGAACGATATACCACAGTCAAGAACAATTCCACAAAAGAGCGGTGGTCGGGTATTTGTAATTTATCTACGACTCATGTAGATAGTGCTGTGACTACTGCTACCATGTATTTGGCCTAGTATTTCTGCTGCCGTCATGAGTTTTGGACTAATGTACCTTTACAACACGATATAATATGATCCAGTTTGGCCTTGTTTCCCCCGAAAACAGCGAAAAATGCCCAAGGAAAAGCTCTGCATAAATTTAAATAAATGTGACGTGCTGTACGTAGACGTATATATCCAATCGTCCAAATTCAAATAACTTTTTTATCAGTAGCGTTTATGTGCCTATTGATAAGTATCTGAATCTTGGGTCTATTCAGGTTGTTAATTTTTAATAGTGTTCGGAAAAGGTATACATTTACCACCAACTACAATTACACACAGCTTGACTACACCAATGCATAGAATCATATATACATGTACACATTATTTTGTTGCATTGATTGTGAATACAATGACGAATAGTGTTCCGAGAACACCTAGAAAGGTACAAAGAGGTGAACAGTCATTACGATTCTCTAACGTGGGGGTGATCTAGTTCGTCAAGAAGAAGATAGTCATTAGAAAACCCATACAAACTTCCTTACTACCGCAAATGAGTGAACCTTTTCACGACGTTGGCCTATCATCGTATATAATGCTCACTCTATCATAAAATACGGGGTTGTTGTACGTACACATATCTAATAACTAATAACCCTGTTTATTGTATAGATACGCATTAATAATCAAGATCATATAAGGTCCACGTAACGTGGCAGAAGCATTCAAAACAAAAGGATACAAGTTGAATGGTATTTTTTAAGAGAAAAAGGGCACGAGCCATGTGTGGTGTACTCAAGAATTTCACCGGCTTACCCTCTTTTCAGCCAAGAAAAATGCCTGCAGTAGCGCTCACTCAAATTCGAAGTTTACCGTACGTACACTGGCCCCAAAAAATAATGTTACGCTAACCTACAACCCATGTTAAATCGAAAATCGAGAAGGCGATTACTTTGACCGATGTGGGGTAAAAAATCTGAGCCCAGGTG
>JAHZNB010007198.1:0-12022 GCA_027744295.1 Callyntrura guangdongensis | reverse complement strand
ATTTTCAGACCCGATAGGGTCACTTATTATTTTGATGAAAAAAGGTGTTTTTTCGCAATTACACCTTCATTTATTGACCGATTTTGACCAAATTGGGTACACTAATGCAGACCCTAACTGGGCATGGATTAGTTGTGGTTTGGGGGCAAACACTGATTTCCTTGACCCAGTAGGGATCAACTTTGTCAAAAAAGTCTTAATGACTACGCTAACGAAGAATATTGAACATAGAAATATATTCATTTTTGTATCAATTTGGCTCCGTACATTAGTTCTAGAACCACAAAAACTATGTTAGCTAAATGAGACGGCCAGAAAGACCATTTTCAGACCCAATAGGGTCTGACAATGGTCCAGACGAAGTGACACTAACGTTCCTCTCAAAATTTTCCCCGTTCGAGAACGGGTCTTATTAGCTAGTACATCTATATATTTAGATATCGCACAGAGAATTCAAGGTATACAAAAGATTTCATGTTAGTAAAAAAAATATTTTACCGCATTCATTCATATATTCCGGAAGCTGAAAAAATGGGGAATTCGGTATGGTACATAAAGCTGACCCCCTAAAGGTAATCGCCCCCTAAGGTAACTTTAAAATTTATTTTTAATATTTTAATATTTAATCGGATAGAGCACGTTGAATATTACTGGTGTACCAAATTTTTTGCATTTTAAGTAAACCTGCGGCGAATGGTGCCACTTTATAGTTTGAAAAAGGTATTTCCAATCTCGAATTGTTCGAAATGGTTCAGGGGGGGCAGAATTTTTTATTTAATTATACTCAAGACTTAAATAACCATTTAAAATGAGATTCAGCATGAGTGACGCGAGATAATTATCTTTTAATATAAATTTCATGCATAAAAAAGTAAAAAAATAAAGGCGCACAACTTTTTGTAACGCAATATAAACAGTTTTAGTAGTGACTGAAAATAAAGTTTTGAGTTTGACTGAAACTCGGTTTACACTGTTAATCGACCACCTAAATTTCAACGATGTGTCATTTTGGCCCGAAAAGTTCACCTGAGCCCGGAAATAGTGTCAAAATGTGGTCCATTATTATAGCTGGTTTTTATTAAGTCCCGTAAGCGAAGCTAGGGAATTTTTGAGATTGGAATCATGTCTGTCTGTCTGTCGGTCTGTAAACACTATGTATAACTATTGTTCTATTTGACATAATCGAACCAAATTTGGTGCACGGGTACATACCTTAGGTCGACATCTCTCTTGGTATTGAATTTCAACCACAGATGTCACATTGACCGGATATATGGGGATCACCAGATCACATGCATTTACACTTGCATGTTCACTTGTACATTACAGATACTGAGACAAGCGCCCATAAAAGTACGAGTTTATGGGGCACCATGAGGCAGCAGACATGTACAGTACTTACGAGAATTATATATCTGAGTGTTACACTCATCTCGTTAGAAATTATATGAGAAAAATCAATATCAATAATCATTTGACTCCACGAGGTCACATGACCTAAGAAACGGGGTCAAAGCTGATACTCGGAGCTGTGGTCACTTCAGGATAAACCCTGGTTAGTTAATTTTTTATATCAAACATCAAAAGTTTGAATGCACTGGTGTGAATTAGAATATTAAAATTCAAAGGAATTTGAAATGAACTGAAAAAATCATCCGTAAAGTAACATGCAGAAAATTTAATTTTTTGCTTGCACACCCGAACACCATGCAAAAGTTTAGCAAAACTCATTAACCACGCATGCATCCATGTACTCAAAAACATTCTTCCTTCATTCTTCTTCATTCTTCCAGTTTGGTGTATCAAATCCATATCCAAACAAAACCCAAAATTTCAGTAGCATTAAGATGCTTAATTATTTTTTTAGTATATATATAGTATATTTGTTGTATATATGGTAATATAAAGGGCATGGGTTACTTAAGTTAAGTAAATTAGTTATGTGTTCTCATGTAAAATACTTTCCTTGGCCTGCAATTTTCAAGGGGGCTCTGCTGACCACTTTGACCCACCCTGGCTATACCCTTGCTTCAGATACAGGCTGGAGAATAAGGTGCATCACAAGAAATGCACTAAATAGTAAATTTAGGTACCAGAAAATAACATACAGCCTAACAGGCAAATCATTTTCAGACGGTTGAGAGTAGTCTGATCTCATTGACGGACAGTAAAACCAACCAGTAAAACATTGTCATTGATAATATTTAACACGAAGAATATTAATTGTGCTTGTACTTTTATTAAATGTATAATGAGACGTTGTTGCTTTGCTGAGAATACTTAAAGAATAATTTGTGAATCAGTAACGACAAAACCTCAATCCCATTCTCATTTCTTGTTTGTATTTTCCAAGTTAACCTAATAACCACTGTCGCTTTTGTACATTTAATTGTTTAATTGATGGCAATACAGGAAAAACTTGTTAGTTTGTAATGGTTTTATGTATTATCTATAATTTACACATACATAGATTTGTAGTTCTCGTAGATAAATCGAAACGCCACGAAATTATCATTGTTTATTGTTCAAATCTTGCCAACTGTGCCTTGAAAAGCTATAAAATATTTAGAAATTCGCACAATATCATGTTACATACAAAATATTACTTAGGAAATTCTCTCCGTTTATCATTGTAATTACGACTGGGGCATTCCCTTTGCACACATTTTTGTACATTTTGGACCTCCTCTCCCGGATTTTTCTATAACAGCTTCATCGACTCTAAAATGGGTTATATCGAGAAATTCTTTGAAGCCAACCAACAAACATACACAAACATAACCAACGTACAACGAAATAGCTTATAATCAATTTGGAGAGTTATCGGACAGTACTGGGGTATCGTAATGATGACCATAAACTCTCAAATGAGAAAAACAAGCTAACTATTGAGTTAATAGATATATAACTCTGAGGTACTTCCTTATGTTAAATTATGTGTTCCTTACTTATGTGTGTTATATGTGTATGTGTAACTTCCTTATGTGTTAATGTAGAAATTGTCTTTGTACAAAATAGTTTTGAATTTCAGTAATACGTTTGGCAAAAATAATGAAATTTATAAAATCGAATATGAATAACATATTTTAAATAAAGCCTTTGTTCTTCATTTTGCTTGTGTGGACTTTGCTTGCCAGCAATATCATGTAGTCAAATTTTAAGCACAAGTCTGGCCACTAAAAATATTATTTATCTCTTATTGCTCGTAAATGTCTTCGTGGTGTTATCTTATGTACCTGACTATTAACTGCTGAAAGATAACTCTAACCAGCCATTGAGATCACCTTCCCGTGGTCTGTGTGCACGATGAAATTTTAAGTGCAAACGTATTTGGAAATATGCATTCTCTTAAGACAGATTAGGGATGCACGGTTTCGGTTTCAAATTGCAGCCGTACCAAAAACTGACAACGTTTTCGGGTTTCGGTTACAACCGAAACGGAATTTTCAGTTTTTGTGCTAAAAGTCAGTGTAGCCAGCTAAATAGATCATTAACAAATATTCAACGATATTCTACCAGATGCAGAAATATAGATACGAAGCGAAAACACAGTACACACGTTATTTCTTAAATTAAGTTTTAAAGATTGTCTGGTGACGGAACGGTATGTATTTGAATTTATAAGGATAATGGAGTGGATGCCAAACAGTATTTTGTAAATATGTTGTACTGTCATTAGATCATTGTAGAAAAAACAGGTAACGTCTTTATACATTTAGCACATTGAAAACCCATCAATACGGAACTTTTTGCATGCATAAAACTCAAAAAATATTTAGACGGAGTTAATATTTTACAAAATTACCCCAAATACAAAAACCGAACCAAACCAAGCGGTTAAATGGTTACAAATGATAATTTGAAAAGTCTAGTTAACCACGCTGGCCAAGAAAGCTCATGAAAGTTTCGAATTTGTTTTGTCCATAACCTGACCGTGAACCGCTTCAGTAGTTGTCAACTTGCGTTTTGTACGCTTTTTGTTTAAAATAAATATTTTATTGAAAAATTGTTTGGGTACTTCATAGTACTTACTTTATAAAAGATTTATAATACTCCATTTGTTTAACTACTTTCAACTTTTTATGCCACACCTTCAATGTGGTAAACATTTTTAAATGAAGCAGGATAGGATAACTAACATATTTATGCCATATGTTCTAATATTTTATTTGGGAAGCAAACACAAGTGGTATGAACTATGCATGCATACGTTCCTACAATTTCAATATGTTTTACATTAACCGATGTGGAATGTTCTGGAAGCGTGCTCTCCGAAAATCTACGTGTCGTACAATTTATATAAATTGATATCTCAAAGCATAATATATTTCCTTGGTTAGAGGCAAATAAAAAAAATGTGCTTCATCTACATCTAGTAAAATTTTTATTTACGATGCAAGTTTATTTCCTTTAAAACTGAAACAATATTTGTTCTTATTTTATTTTAATACTAGTTTTACTTAAACGATACATTCCAGTTTTTCTTTGTCCCCCGCTTTGATCACACTAAACTTAAGGTTTATATATTGCGAGTTACAAGTTTTGTTTAGTTCAAATCAGATATTAGTGTGAGCCACCGTTGAAAACATGACAATCTCATTCACAATATTGTGCAGTTACTTAATGGTGATTGACTTGATTAGTTGCGTTATTCTTGGAAAGTTGCCAGTTCATTTTAATTATGGATGTGTTATAAATATTGTACTTCCTGTGCCAAGGAAAGAAATTGAAAATGGCAGAAACCATACCAATGAACTGTTTGAGTGGAACTTGGATTCGAATTTGCATACGTTCACCATTCATCGAGTAAACAGACTGTCTCTCAAATTGGATGACCATACAAGTTTTGATAAACGAGTTAAAGTTTATTCTTTGAAGGATGGGTATTTTAGATTTGCGGACAAAAAGTTTGATTCTTGCGCATTGTTTATCATTTATACAAAAACATTTGCCGAGACTCATCAGGCGATTTTTAATTCTGGATTTGCGACGTCATATTTTGTACTCTTTTTCATTCATTTTGACACCTCCTCTTTGCCAATGATAGCACAATTTTCTCAACTTACCAAGCAACCAATATCAAAATACACATCATTTCATGCAGGGTTAATATTTTTTAACAATTTTCTTAGAGAGGTGGCTTTGTACTGTTACTTTTGTAAAAATCAGCAATACCATTTTTTATCTATTCCGAAAAACCTATTCCAGTTGACAACACTTCACCATATATTAAATGACGATCTCAACGCAAAAGGATACAGCGAGACGCTTTCAATATCTGGCCCATACCAGTTGATACACAATACCAATCAAGGTTGTTTTAAACAAGACACCACAGACCATGATTTATTACGAATTCGACAATGTACCACGTATACCTTATTCTTCGTGTCAATATTACGAATTAAGTTAAATTTCACAATTGAGTCTCACAGACGAATTACACACACTCCCTCGTGGTTCCTACAATTTCGGGATCAATATAGCAGAATTGCTCGGAATGCATATTGGATTCCATACAGTCGCGGACAATATTTAAATGAGCAACTAGAAGACTTTGACGATTTTACATTTATATGCTTTTATGAGAACGAAATCTCTAATTTTGATTTTTCGCTTGCTACAGCCACAAGCTTATCAGTGTGGGTGGTGTTAGTTGGCATTGGTCTAACCCTGTCCTTTGTGTACAAAAACTTTGCAAAAGGACTGGACATTCTATGGCTTTATTTTGGCATTTCCTGTAGACAAAGACATCCGCGTTCTATTTTATTCTTCTTATTGATTCCGCTTCTGATATTGTCTACTGCATATCAGAGTCATATCTCATCCAACCTGTTATCGTTGGATAAGTTTCCCAATGTGCTAGAGGCATTACAAATTGGATACAAACAAAAGAAGCTTATTACTGATTCTCAAAATAATGTAGGAATGAATTTACTATTAAATGGTGTGGATGTTGCGCATCAAGCTGCTGTGGCTTTTGCCCAATACTACATGCCAGGTATTGTGAAATGCAAAGATAGAACTGGTAGAAGTTGCACTGAAGCTAATGCAGGAGTATTGAAAATGTCTGCAAATTCATCAGTTTCGGAGTATGCCAAAATAATTGCAGAAAATAAGTATGTGTTATTAGTGTATAATTCTCCAACTGACCATGCTGGACCAATACACAAGCTGTTAAGCAGTAAATACTGGCTTATTAACAACACATATTACTGTATAAGGTCGCGCAGGACTATGGCAAGTATTATACTAAGATCAGATATTACTGAAGGTTGGTTTCTCGGTTATCTGACCCCACAAATTAAAATGGGGTACGCAATTACAGAACAGTTGGGGTTATTTGTGCGATATACTCGTATATGGAAAATTACAGCCAACAAAAAGTTAAAAGCACTTGAAAACGAAATCCCTTTGGAAAAATCTCAGATAGATTTTAGGGTTCCATCTCCAATTCCTTTTTGGTCTACTTTAGGAGTAAGTTTTATTCTGCTAACTTTATTTGAAGTGTTTCTTGTGGGATTAAAATATATGTTGTCCTACACGGCTGAAATGGCACACGAGTTGGCAAGATTGATCGCATCTTGTTGCCGTCATATTTGGTCAAAATTTAAAATAATTATTATAAAATATAAAAATATATCTAAAATAATTATGGAAATAAATTTTTTTTTTAGAAAATAGGTGTATAAAGATTTCCCTGTAGCCGCGCTTAATGCACGTGTCCTAGTTGAGTGTTATAATCATCAAAGGTAATAATTACTTATTAGTTGCACAAATTATGATGTCCAGCAATTGTCAAGTAAAGTTTCTGATGCGAAAATGAAACACAATTTGCAACAGCATAAATATCCAATTTAGCAATTCAGTAAAGTTGAGTTTCACTTTTAAAGTGCAATGAAGTAATGTCGACAGTCGTTTCACCAGTGGTTGCTACCTAGAGTGACAAACAATTAATCTACTGTCAAGTTTTAATAATCATAGAAACTTTGTTTTCGTGTGCAAGCTAGATAAACTAAAAAAATTAATTAATTCTAGCTGACTTACTTTTAACTTACTAGCATAAACTACTTACTTCTTAAATGTTAAACAAAAAAGTAGCATTGAAAGAAAATCTAGCATATAGTAAAGATAGTGGCGTAGCCATGGGGGCACCGGGGACACCTGCCCCCCCCCCCAAATGGCCGGCGGAAGAAAAAAATTACGGTTGTGTGAAAATTTTTTGACACGCTTCGCGCGCTTTCTGCGTCTTTTATCAAAATACTACACAATTTTAGGGCAATCATGCATAAATGTTTCTGCAAAGCTCAACTTTTTAGTTTATTATATTGTATTATCATCACCTGTCAATGTCAATGTAAATCAATTTAATCCATTTGAATCGGGTGTTGTGAGGTGAATAGACACAAAATGTGGAAAAAGAGCATTTACATATTTCAATGTTGGAAAACTCATTCTACCTTAAAGGCAGCACATTACTGGACTAACACAATATTAATAGAAAATTCAGAAAACCATATCGGTATATTTGTCAAGCTAAGTAATCCGTTAAAGAGAGATATTGTTAACCTGAGCGATGGGTGTTTGCTTTTCCTGTGATGGAACTAGATATTTCAGAAATTTTAGCTCACGAAAAGGCCATTTTTGCGATATTTTTAAAGCCTGGTTTTTCACATATAAGTTGCCAAAATAAACATTTCAAAGAAATGTGCCAGACATTTTTTAATCGCACTTTGCGCGATTTTTCGCAGTCGTCCATTTTTGATGTTGTGCCCCCCCAAATTCGCGACCTGGCTACGCCCTTGAAAGATAGTTCATTTAACGATATGCATTACATAACTTCTTACAACGAATGTTTACATTTTATGTTTAGATGAAGATATTTACCTATTAAAATGTATGAAAGTACGTCTAAAAATAATATTCACAAATATAAAAGAAGGTAAGCAACTTTTGTTAAAATTAAGTATGGCTTGTTGATGATATGGATTGCTATAAAAACCATAAATAAATCTCAAATGCAACTAGTTATTTGCTTTTCAATTTGCCGATGCGTAATTTTTGTGTGTTTTTAAATTTGTTGTCATGAGTCCTGCGTCTACACAAATAAGGACATCATTGCTGTAACAGGTGTTTTACATAAAAGCAACTTGCAGTAAAGTACAATACAACGTGATTTAAAACTGAACGGCCTACACGTCAAAAAATCTAAACTTTCGGTGTACGTTTACTATTTATCTTTTCGCCGTAACAGTTTTTGAAAATCGAGAGAGACAACCGGCTAGGCAGTTTCATGAGTTACATAAATGCAACTCCGTTGAAATAGTTTCACCGTAATGCACTGAATTTATCATCAGTATTTTTATTGACAGAGCAGCATCACAACAAATTTGGTGACTTTTCATAGGAGCATGTTTTCAGTGTACGCCGTTTTTTATTTTAGACACAGCTGCGCTTTGAAACAAAATGTGCAGCAGTACAATAATACTTGTGAATCCTAACTATGTAATGCTAATTGTAAATTGTGCAGTTAACGTAATACTTTCGCTCTGAACCATTGTTCATTGCACGGCTTATTATTACGAGACTGTGGGGATTGGCTTGTTTGATTAAGATCTAGATGTTAAATTTTGTGCGCTCAAAAAAAATTGCTTTCGCACTTGAAACAATTAACGGGCTTAAGATTGAATTTAATCAACGTATAAAGCAAATCCATCAGTTGAAATAGTTATTCAAGAAAGTTACCAAATCGAATTTGAGAGTCCGCCCCCACTGCCGCTTTATTACGTACATTTCATTGAAAGTTAGTAACAGCAAGAATGGACAGTCTGTTATAAGAATAATCATTATAAGACGACCCCTAGTACAAAAATCGGCTACAAAAATTTCTGTCATTATTACGTAATTTAAGACGTCCCATTCCCGTCTCCAACATATGTCATTCCCACCTCTGCCTTCACCAAAACAATTATTTTCTCGCGAACCCTACGCAATCGGTTCAAAAGTTATTAGCGAAACAAATTTGAGCTTTGTAGCTCCTCCTGAGGGTCACAAAGGTAAATCATTCTGGATCAAATTTTATATTAAATTTTTAAATTAAATAATTAAATAATTTTTTTAAAATTAACAGCAATACAGAGCTCAACTTTCAGAACTTATAAGTAGAAAAAGAGACATACAGAAGTAAAAAACAAAAAACTTGGAATATAAACTTACTCGTCATAAAGAACAAAGGCATTGTTAATGACTAAGTTGATACATGTAATGTAATCATAATATACCACTGGACATACACCGTATTAAATGTAGCTACTTCAAACAAATCTTTCACTAATGTTTGAATACATTACGAATTTGTAAAACACTTGTCTAAAACACAATCTGTATAACTGTTCTAAGTATTTGACAGGCCAAATCTACAAAAACAAAGTTAAATATTTATTTGCAATAATAATGATTTAGTAAAGGCAAGATTGTGATGGAAAAATTTTCTATACACGTATGTATTCTTACCTCAGTTATTAATAGATTTACGTTTACTAATCTAAAACTGTATTTACTGCCATGACTCGTTACATTGAATGCTCCTAGACCGAGAAAAAATATCTATCCAATTCTTTAAAATTAAACCTTTTAAATATTCGAAGCAATTAAAACTTTTAAAATGACATGTGCTCTAGTGAGATTGAGACTCGCTATTCTATGTCATGTCTTAGTTTCACCCCAAATAACCTAATAATTTTTTTCAACAAACAACGAGAATTGAACGTTACCATTATTTAGCCCTTTCCAATGGAGTGAGAATACTGAATGCTTCTTTTGACAGATTTTTAAAAGAAGCGATGGTAATTCTCAGATAATATTATATCTTTGCTGTACGAGTATAGATTAATATTTATAAACGCTGGTTCAGTCGTTAGTAGAAAATTTCTCGTCCTCTGCCTAACTGTTTCAACCATGGAGCTAAGTCAGCGACCACTCTGCCTAACATATTGTCACCCCTATAAAAATGGTCAGTATCCATTTTTTTAGAATTTAAATTTCCCTGATCTAATTTCTACTCATGTTATTTCATCTTTTCTATTACAAACACATTAGTGTCACAACAATTAAAATTGAGCGAATCCCGATGCCATGTAGCTAATATGTCAAGTAGTAATGCTGATAAGATTGATCAGGTGTTGCACCAACACTTTAGACTTTAGACACCCATTCGAGTACAATTTCTCCATCTCTGCAGTACTGAAACACAATTCAAGACCTATGCAAATAATATTTGTGTACGTGACACAATGTTCGTATAATGAAATATCTGAAGGTTATCTTTATTATTCTTTGAAGTGGAAATGAAGCTTTTCTAATACTTTGTATGGGTGCTGAGGATTGTAAAAACTACATAATGAGATATCCAGAACAGTTTATGGGACTTTCCAAGCATTATTGACGATGCGCTAATGATAACAAAAAAACGTCACCAAATAGCATATCAAGTCCTTATGAGCTTCGGTAAATACTCCGTTTCAAAAACGTTGATAAACGCTTGACATAGTCTCTGATGACATAGTTCATTTAATTTCATGATATTTGTTGCCGGTCGTATCTCCGTCTCAGCACAATTGCATCATTCTAAGTCGAATTTGAGAGCTTAGGCAAGTACTGCTGTTATCATTTAACAGAATTTGCAACTACGCCGTGTTAAAATGCAGTGGGTAAATTACAAATTTATTGACAATAAATGACATTGAAACAATTTTTTGGCCTATGACTATGTTTTTCTGTAAATACTTTTTCTAAACAAAAGTAAGCATAAAATAGTTGACCAATGGATTGTCCCATTCAAAGTTTAGTTTTTGTTACTCTCCTTGACTACAAAACACACTTTTGTTATCTCAACTGGAAAGCCATCCGTACCTAAAATGGATTCCTTATCTATCGATTGATCCAACACTTTGTGAGCCTTTCCGTTAAGATAAGCGAAGTTGTTGGTTACCTCAAAAAAGCTGTCTCGTTGACAAGGATTAGGTGTGGTCGTTTTCGGAGGGGCTGTAATTCCGATAATGTCCCCAAGTGTTGTTTCCTGCAATGAATTATCAACGTTAATTACATTGCAAATATCATTTTAAAGTCAGTCTAAATATTTCCCGCAATTATACATACCGCAACAACTTCCTTCCAATATCTTAAAAATAAGGATCTTATTGGATGATCCGCGCTTTCTAAATAGACTTTAAACCCTTTGTACAATGCATCAATTATAAATGCTTCGTATCCAGATGCAGCCTCATGGTCCAGTAAATTTTCAAAGAATACGTCAGGGTTAGTTTCGTTCCCTTGTAAAGACACACTGTACAAATCGTATCCCGAGACGTTGAGAAATCCGTTTGAGGAAATCTCGAATGATAATGAAAATGAGGTGGCCGTAACGGAGGGAACTTTAATATGCCAGGATCCATCACTTTCAATGGGATAATTTGAAAGAATACTGCCGTTCGTCCTGTAGTGGCCTATGCAATTCGCGTGACGTCAAAAAGCAAGCTAATCAGTAACAAGTGTTTTCATTGAAAGTTGAACAAATAATACATAGTAAATATTACCGGAAAACGTCAAATTTTCTGTCATGGCAAAATCCACAATAAACCTTCCTTCCATTAGGTCGCCGTCAACGCGATAAACAGGAATTTCTCTGGAGTGACCTTGCACAGTATGGTTTCTGTGGTTTTGCAGAGATTGTTCACCTCATATAATTGCACACATCAAGTTATGACGGTCAATATAGTAGTAAACTCAAACCTCAAGAAGCAGTCCAAGTTTGTGGCTATGTTGGAAGCCTGAAAAAGAGTTGGACCCGTAATTGAAGGTGCAGGGTCGAGCTGGTTTCTTAGTAGCCATGACGAGTAACTATCCATTTTCAGTCTTATAAATTTTTCTAGATCACTAATTGGCAAGGATGTTACGGTAGGGTCCGTGGATGGGCTTGTGGATGGGGTTGTGGATGGGGTTGTGGTAGGGGTTGTGGATGGGG
>JAHZNB010007197.1:0-10202 GCA_027744295.1 Callyntrura guangdongensis | reverse complement strand
AGCAAGGCAGAGGCGGTGATTGAGTGCCTTCGGGATGGGGATGTAAATGTGGATGAATGGATGCATGATATTGAGAATTTACCCACGACTCCGGCACCGGATATGGCGAGATCCGGAAGTCGGGATTCGGTGTCCATCAAAACAGAAGCCTCGGTAATGGTAATTTTATTATTGGATTACAGATCTTTGAAATGAAAAATGAACAAACCGCAAACATTTGTAAATGTTCTTTCTATCTCAGAGTCAGCCGCAGCAGCAACACGATGCTTACTATGACAGTGACGCCAATGATGCCAGTTCAGAAATCTATCGTGAAAACGAGACTCCTTCCGTTGAACCCGTGGAGCGTGATGAGGAAGTTGAGGCGCAAATTGAGGTGGAGCGGAAGCGCATTGAAGCATTAAATGCGACATGGGATGATCCTTTAAAAATGGACTGGGGTGACGTTAGCGATGATGCGACGGCTCCGGAACCACCCGTCACCAGTCCACCTCCTACTGCAAAGTCGGAAGGTTCTTCGACTGGTGGCCGCCGCGAATCGTGGTCAACTGATCCCAACGCTAGCGAATCCGGCTTGATCAAATGTGTGGCTATTTACACGCTGAAGGCCCGACCTCGGCATCAATGCCTGGTTATCCTCTGCAACCACAGATATCTTTCTCTTCCGTAGATTACTATGTCCAAGATCCAAACGCTGTTGTTCCACCAGGTGACCTTGATCATCCTCCACTGGACACGGTGACTGAGGGTGTGGAAGCGGGCAGTGGCATCACAACATCCACTGGTCGCAAGCCCTCAGAGTCCTCCATGCCCAATGGATACGGCGGGGGTCATATAGAACAAGACGAATACTCCCACCAGGTTGCCCCTGAAGACGTTAATGTGGCTGCACCGGCAACATCCGTCTCGTCTGGCTTCACCACGCCCTTTATCAACGAACTGCGTGGTGAAGGTGGTGAGTTTTGCCGGGCGCTGTACGACTACGAGGCCACTGGACCTGAGGAACTTTCATTTTACGAAGGACAAATTATTCGACTCACGAGAAAGGTACGGTATCAAGCATCCACCTTCCCATATTACTAATGCAAGTAAAAACCTAGTCACCTTCAATAGAGTTAGAAATGGTCACTGGTCACCGTAGATTATTAATCCTGTGCACTCTTTTGTGTGTGTGCGTGTCTTTTTGTCTCTTTTCTCCGTGTTTGTGTGTTTGTGGCTTGTGTGGTGCCTGTGTTGTTTGGTAAATAGGACGAGGACGACGGCTGGTGGGAGGGGGAGTACGACGGGATGACCGGAATATTCCCATGTATTGTGGCAGAGGAGTGCCGTTGGGACGGAGAGGCACTAAGTCCCATGGACGAGGAAGACGAGTATGAGGAAGATGAGGGCAGCGATACGGGGATACCACAACCTTCCTATACTCCACCAGAGATTCCATCGCATTTACTTCCAGCACCGGAAACAATGGTGATCGTGACGCAGCCAACGCCCACGGTAGAGCACTCTTCGCCAGCAAACAGTGGGGATCACTCGACAGAACAGAGTAATAAAAAGTTTAATTGAAAATAAATAAATGATGAAATAGTCGGTAGGTAATGAAATGGATTTTAAAAAATGTACTTTGGGGAAATTAGATGGGGAGGTTGTGGTGAATGGGGAAGCGGAAGACGACGGTTCTACAGAATTTTCTATGGAAATGTCTGGGGACCATCAGCAAAAATACCAGGCGCAATTTGAAGCGGATGATGGACCTGCGATACCGGTGGTGAGTATTGCAGTAAGCGACGTGGACATGCCAGGTAAACTTTAATTGTGTTGCAACAGTAAATTATGAAATATCATTAATACTACATTCAAAGAGGATTACAAAATTCATATTTAATGTTTATCTCGCTAATGACATCAGATGTGACCATTAGCATTAGTGCCCCATCTGATGATCATGGAGGCTCTGAAAGTGGTGGGGATGGTGGGGATTCTGGCCTGGGTGTTGTCCAAATCAATATAACCGCAGCTACTCCAATGACGGAAGCCACGCCCAGTTTTCCTGGAGAAGAAGAAGAGTCCCAAGAACCAGAGCAAGAAGAACCAGAACAAAAAGAACCAGAAATAGCACAACCTGCACCACCTGAGCAACCCCCACCACCTCCTCCACCTCTCGAGGAAGACACATCAAATGATTTTGGTGGTGACGGTTTTGCAGATTTTGGTAGTGCAGGTTTTGATGACAACTTTGCGGACGCCTTTTCATCTTCACAATCCCCAGGTCCCACAAAGGTAGCCTCCATAGAAAAATCTGGCTCTGAGGATAGTGCCACCACTGCTTTTGAAAAGGTGGCTTTTCGCCGTCAATCTGAACCTGAGGAAGAGTTAGGAGGTGGAGACTCGTCCACTCCGGACGATCCCCTTTCTTCAGAACCCCAAGTAATTGAAGTCATTGAGCCTAAGGAACCATACGCCGCTCCCATTTTTAGCACAATGGCGGATGTGAAAAATATGAAAGTGGGGAGTGGGGGAGCTGCTCCTGCCCCACTTGAGATTGCAGACCAAACCGGCGGCAGAGGAACTGGTGCGGGTGTCCTAAGTGAAAACAATGAAAGTCCTGTCACTCCAGAAGAGCTGGATGTTCAAAGTCTTGCCAAGTTAGAATCTCTCAAAGAGTCTGATGCGTAATAAAAAAAAATCTCACGATAATGAGGATCTTCTTCTCCTGTGTGGATTTATTTATTTAGTGATAAGAATAATATATATCACTGGGATTTATCAGTTTTCCCTTTCAGTTCTCAAACAAAACAAATTATACGTAAAAATGTGACTACTCTGTATCATCATTATCATCGTATGAATTTACGTCGTAATTGGTTCAATACACTCTTTAAATTAGTCAATATTTACTGAAATCAACAACTGTCAACTGTATTATATTCAATACTATACATGTATTATATCAAAATGCAATATTTAGTTCTATAAACTACGTTATGTATGCTATCATTAGAGAGTATTATAAATTTTAGGTACCCATGTTATTTTTCTAGGTACTACTCCCACCAGCGACACGACTACAACCAACCTATGTAATTAGGGTGTCGTTGGTGGTTGTTTGACGGGGCGTTGTAAAATTAATTAAGTATTACGCAACTTGGATACCTCTTGCACAAACATGGAGTTATTGTGAATGAGAAGACAACCTTTTAACTAATTTAATGTCTCGCGTAAATAGAAAACGACACTGGAAGAAAATTAACAAAAGTAAATTTTAACTGAAAATAAAAAAAAACTTGTAATTTGATTACTCCATGTTACGTTAAGTGCACTAACAATAGTTGAAATAGGCATTACATTTCTTCCCAGTTTTTGTAAACTTTGTCCTAAAAAGTATCACAATTGCGCATTCACTAAAACTAGTACATGGACTCTTTTTGCATTATTACTATGTAAATTGTATACATACCTAGTCAACTTCTTTATCGATTTGATAATGGGTAGTAAAAATCGGTAATTGTTGTATTTTGCGGACAA
Organism: Callyntrura guangdongensis; assembly: GCA_027744295.1. Lineage (NCBI taxonomy): Eukaryota > Metazoa > Arthropoda > Collembola > Entomobryomorpha > Paronellidae > Callyntrura > Callyntrura guangdongensis. The sequence goes on along the minus strand of JAHZNB010007197.1, from coordinate 6,680 downwards.
AGTTTATCGTAATTTAACTAAAGGTATAAAAGTGCTATTCAAGAGTATGACTGTAGTTGTTATAAATAAATAATTAAACGTATGTAAACCTTTTACTGTTTCAGTTCATGCAATAAGGTAGACTAAAAATATCGATGGGACTCTACTTAATAGTATGAGTAAATCATAAAAGTAATAATTAAATAAGCCACAAAAGAGGCAGCCGACCTACGCAGACGGATGACACAGAAAGAAACCTTACATGAAGTAATTAGAAAAATGGAAAAGGATTTTCAATTATTTACACAAATAATAGAAAATAATTTCAAAGAATGAACGAAATTCTGCATAACATTGTATAAAAACACGAAAAAATGTAGTTGTGAAATCGTAGTTGAGAAAATATATAGTTTAAAGATATCCTGTACTGCTGATTATTATTAAAAATGTAAGAATTGTATATATATTTGTGACTATTTTGAAAAGAGTTATTATTACAGATCCTATACAAAAAAATCATCATCACCTTCATAAAAAGAAGAAAATTGTGTTTCAATTTATTTTTTCAATAGGTATGCCTGTACGGGTGCGTTAAAGGAAGAAATAAATTATTATGAATATACGCTAATTTATCAAAATAGTTTAAAATTGTTGTATAATAATCACAAGAAATACGTTTGTGTGTAAAAGTGGTAGAAAGCTGTAACAGATTGTCTGTTTACTTTTCAAAATATGGGGAAAAGTTATGGTATGTATCACTCGGAAAGTGATTTATTGGAAATCAGGAGATTTCGGCAGTGGTTTCCTTTCCCCGATTAAATGAGTGTGGGGATTTTAAGGATTGTTGACACAACTGCAATAAAAGTGTAGTGCTCAGCCATTGTCAGAGAACAGCATGGCAGAAGGGTTTGGGAAACTTTGAATTTGAACGTGTAGCAAATGAAAGATAAGTAAGTAGATTTTTAGAGAATTTCACAATTTAAGAATGTAACATTGCCCGATTCCGTAACGAAATAAAATTAGGTGTATGGAATGATGATACCACCACTGAAATTATGTACTATTGTAATGATTATAAATGATTAACCCCTACTGCGAAGGTATCAGCACGATTTGAAATAAAAAAATAATGACAAGTGTGGTGAAGTGAATAAGGGTGGGCGACCAGAGATGAAATACCTACCTAGACCTACCTTAACACATATTACATTATGCAAAAACTAACAAAATGTAAGAGATAAGCAGATTAAATGATAACCAGAAATAAATTATTATTGATAAATAATGAGAATAATATTGAATAACAGTATGATACTGACATCGCTGTATCAGTACCTTCTTTTGGAAAAAATAAACAAAGAAAATTATACAATTCTTTTTGAAGGGGGTGATTTTTTTTTTTTTTTTAAATTGTCATGCCCGTAGCCTATTTAAAGGGCTGAGTGCATATAATTAAATGCGTCCGTTTCTTTTTCGACGACAGAAAAGTTTTAGCATATTTACAAAGAGCGGAATTATTCATATTGTTTTTCCATTCGTCATGACGACATATTTTCACTTACAACAACAATAGCTCCGTTACACATTTTAAAAAATAATTCAATTGGAATATCTGCGTGCGTCTGACCGCGGAAACTGTTTTTTAATTTAAAAAAACTACTTTTATTGATTTTTGAAGCTGCAACTACAATAATTGTTCAAAATTATGACGTCAATCAAAACCAAGACTTCAGAAACAAACTACGAAGAATCGCTACCGCCACGTTCGCAAGAAAAAAAGAGAGTTACTTTTGCCCCAGAAATAGATCAGGGGACGAACAATAACGAACTTTGCTCGGGTGACATGCCTATTAAAATTGAACGCAAGAAATATGGCAGTGAACATGAGTCGGCCACCACATCATCATTACTATATTACCAAGAGACGCCAGTTTTTACGGGAAATCTAACGCCAACGAAGATTCTAAAGACCGGGAATCACGAGTATAGCCTTCGTACACGGGCACGATCAACAACTGGCCTAAAACCTACTGAAAAGAATGGAAAGCCCACCACAAAAGCATGTCAAGACAAACCTGATAAGACGAGGAGTGAAAGTGAAACTACAATGATACGTAAGTGTAGGGAGGAATTGCACGAAGCCGTATATGGAATTGAGACAACCGCTACTCGAACATGGGAAAAATTGCATACAGAAACGTCAAGAAAGATTATCAAGATAATCCTAAAAGTACTGAGTTTGGCTTTCATAGCTTTGTTTCTCTCCCGACTTTATTTCTGTGTTCAAGGAGTACTAAATATGGACAATTCGTTCACACCTGATCCTGACCGTCTATCCGTAATTGAAGCAAAAGTTGACAGAATTATCAGCGTACTGGAATCGTCAATGGTTTGGAACAAGCGCGTAGGATTTATAATGGACCTTATCCCTCAAGTCTTTGAGACAATGTTGAATAATACAGGTGGAAACGATGACAAGTAGCAAATACATAAATGATCATTACTTGAGGAAATATATTATTTTAAACGGAACTTAAAAATGAATGTTGTTTTTTTCGTGAAATATTTTTGAGCATCTACTTACCAAAATAAGGCTTGTTCATTATGAAAAATGTGAGGTAATATGGCTGAATGCTTTGTAAAGTGTAAATTAACCCGTTGAATAAAGTGAAACTTGTTTGAAACAATTGACAATAACAGTAATTGATACAACCAACTATTATATTGTATATGTAAATTAGTAAATTCGCCAAATTTAATTCGGTAACCGTAATTTAATACGGTAGTTCATTAGTTGATGTCTAATCAGAAGTATGCAGAAAATATTATACAGTCTATAAATGTTCCCATATATATTTAAACTACTTATTTAATTACATTACACCGGATTCGCAGTACCAACAGGATATTACAATACTAGTTTAGTAGCAGTAGTATAATATAAGTGGTCAAGATCTCCAATTATTATCTTTATCGGCTCGGCATTCAAATTTACCTTTACCCACTCGATATCGGAATTTTTCCAAATTTTCGATAAAACTACGAACCAATTTTCTGTCCTCTCCATAGCTCCATATTTTTCGCTTCAGGTATCCAACAACAGCTTCAACTGTAACTGGCACCGCTGAGAAAGTTGGTTCGCCCTCTCTGTGGGTCTCAGCGAAAAGACGTGAAAGATGTTCGTCCTTAATGGAATCATAGACGTGTCGCTCATAACTTGGAAAGGTTTTAAGGGCAAAAATCCACGATTCGACAGCTTCCTCTGGCTTACAACAACCATCAGCCTGATATGCCCAAATTACACATCCACGAATAGCATGCAGTCTCACCACTATATCTTCCCCTAAAGGATAGTTTTTGAGTGTTTTATCAATTAATTCTAGCATTTCGTGCACACGGCCCCTGAGTAGTTTAAGGTAGTCCATTAGGCAACAAAAGTTACGCTGGTCTTTCTCTAGTCCAAGTTTGCAGTATTCCTCTGCTCGCCGTCTGTCTTTATGAAACTGAAAATTAGAAATAAAAACAACGTAAAAATGGCGTAATGCCATAATAATATGTAATGCTGTAAAGGAAGTTATTTCAGTTTTCTACCTTACCCTTTTGTAAAATTTGGCTAATTTGTGAAAAACAAATGAAGTTTTTTTGACATTTTCCTGTTCACATTCCTGATATAGCTCCTCTCCTTTCGCATGATCTAGAGTGTCACCCCTTTCAAACACGAGAAACTCTGCCATATATATTTTGATTTTTGTTGCCCATAGGTCGTTCATCTCTTGCTTTGCCAAATCTAAAGCTTGCCTATCAGTAACACATTTGAAAATGAGCACAGTCCATTAACATGCAACATAAATACATGTATCAAGTTGTAAAACATTTAACCAAGATTGTGATAAGGACACTATATGATACAGTGAAACTCACTCGAACAATGCAACTACATCCATAGCTCTATCTGGGTTCCGAGTTTCCTGATTCATTAGAGCGAAATCCAAAGTAGCTATCATATCATTTGGAAAAAGCTGATACTGTACTTTAGCTAATTCAGCCTCGGGACTAACCTCTAAACACGCAGCTGTTAATCCAATCAGTCTCCGTCCAACATCTTTTCGAACCCTTCGAATTAGACGATACGCATGATGATGATACATGACTGATCGTAAATTAGGCGGTGCTTGTGAAGCCTGTAAATAAAATGTAATTATATAAAGCCATTGTTTTAAGCAATCACAAACGTTTAATACATTTGCAACGTATCATAACGTAAATAATTTATTATTATAATAATATTATTGCTAGCCTCAATGAAAAACTGGATAATAGTCACATCATCAACAAGCAGCTGTTTTGCTAACATTCCCTTAATAAAAGCAATCATTGACTTGCCCTCCTCTTTTATTCCTTCCCACCTGTCATTCAGCTCACCCCAGTCCCAGTTAGTTTCTGAAAAAATCTCACGTGTGCACAACAAAATGTCGCGACAGAACTGGATAACTTGATACTGTATATCATCCACATTTCTCATTTCGGTGAGTACATTGTCGTGGAGGTTGTCCAGGCATGACGCTGCAGAAGTCAGGTCTCCAATAAATGTGTACATAGCTGCTGTATTTAAAATTCCAGCAGTGTGGTCCAACTTGTGACGCCAATTGTTCCCAGAATCGTTATCATCAACTTCCTTAGCACTTTCAACTTCCTCGTGTACTTTCAAGATTCTTTGAACATAGTCTTCCATGGATTCGCCCTTGGATTTAGCAGACGACTGGACATTGGGTTCCAACAATCTGATCCATTTCAAAGGACTCTCCATTTCCTCATTATGTGTACCCATTTTGAAGTTGGAACATGTAATATGAACAGCCGCTTGGTTACATTCACTTTGTTCCAAAGAATCGCGAATCTACCTTCAAAGTACAGCTGTACACTCCCCGTTGTCGTTGTTTACTAGTCCTGTTTCTGTATCAAATAATTGGTAAAAAATAATTGGTTAAAGAATTGTACAATAGGTCAAAGGTTAATTTTGACAGTCAACTGTATCTTTGCATGCATAAGGTATATTTATATTTACGGTCGCAGGATAAAACTTTGAAACTCCAATGAACTCCAATTTAACATTAATAGAACCGTCATAAATGGTCAATGGTCATACATGACCTTTTCATTACTTACAACTTTCTCGCTATCGTCCGTCTATTTGTCATCCGTGTAAAAACACCGTTTTTATAGTATAAAAAGGAAATAAAAGTTCAATTACTCTCAGCAGCGTCTTCTTGTACTATTTGTACCATACTACTCCAAATGACTGAATGACTTATGGAACGAAGCTCTCTCTACGATTACAAATGATTACTGATCGATTACGACAGAATTTAAAAAAAATAAACAGTATCCATGATGCATTAATAGCAATTCTTTCCAGTCGCAGACTACGTTTTTTGTGACTGTTGACGATCTACGATGTAACAAAATTTTCAACTAAACTAAAAACCCAAAAACACTTGTACTATTTATAAGTCCTATTTATCTGATGATAATGATACGACCGACACGGGACGCAGACATGCCGGTCATAGTCATAACACATATTCAATATTCGTAAAGCAATTTACACACGACTTCGATTCTCGATACGTTAGAAGAATCACATAAATTAAAATATTAATCCACACTCAACTTGCTTCCATTCAAGTAGGTGTAGGTATTGCAATTTGAAATTAGGTAGGTATGTTTCATGCGTATGATGAATATGGTAAATGTAAAATTAATGTTGAATGCAATGCAGTACATACATGTTGCATTAGTACCAATACTAAATAAATACCAACAAACAACGTTTACGGTGACTTAATATTAATATACCTTTATACACAGCATCCGAAAATAATAAACATCATTTCATTGTCCTAGTCATAATCATCAGTCAATCCAATCCGCATCAGGTTAGCATTCAAAAATATGTCGCTCGACCGACACAGTGAGATACTGTGACAATGCAAAGGTAACTTAAAACGGTTATAACTTGCAATGCACGTCACTCAATATATACCGATGTTTACTTTCATTTCTTTAAAATTGATCAATCATATTATGTAAATGCAAAGTATACTACAAAATAGACGACCGCGACCCTTCGATTGACTAGTACATTTATTTACGATTAGTGCAGTTTCCAATTCTCATTTCAATATTTAATGGTAATTTGTTTTTCTCGTTTTGCATGAAAATTCTCCATAGTTGGGATATGTGGCTAATGTGACAGTGGCGACCACTACACGAACAACTAATAAAATAACAACATACGACATAAACTAAATGCTGCTGGATATAATTAGTATCCCTTGCTTGTAGGCAACGACCGAGGATTTTTTTATTTATTTATTTTAGGGAGGACTGGCAATACTGTCATAATCTCTGATACCATGAATGCCAATGTCATTTATAGTTTCTCCGTCTTGTTTTCCATTTATCAATCACTACCACTTTGGCCGTAATAAATAACATGTTTTAAACTTCAAACATAAAACTTCCTGCGTTTTAATACCTGCGTAGATGACGACGAGAAAAACCTGTCGCAGGTAATACTCGGCCTAGTTTCTCGGGATAATGATGTGCATGATGATGTTGATGATTCATCATTGATGAATAACAAACACACATATATGGAACTCCGTAAGTAAGTGCTTCATCCCACCACGAATAAATGG
>JAHZNB010007195.1:0-11804 GCA_027744295.1 Callyntrura guangdongensis | reverse complement strand
GATACTGAGACACGCGCCCATAAAAGTACGAGTTTATGGGGCATCATGAGACAGCAGACATGTACAGTACTTACGGGACTTACATATATGAGTCTACACTCATCTCGTTTTCATTTCGTTACGTTTTTCAGCCGTCACAGTTGCGTGATAAAAACTCGGTACTCAAGCTTTTGTTGTAGTATGAGGTTTTGCAATTTGTATTTCTGACGTGATTAAATTTTTGTAAAACCAGTGAAGATTGTGTCTTTGTCTATCCTGTCGCTGAGTATTATAGAATGTGTTTATACGGGATACAGAGAAGAATCATAAATAAGTAATATATTTTGTAGAAACTTCTACATGTTGTTAATGATTGTATGACATGATATTTTGTGACAATTCATAACTCAAAGTTCATATTTGAACGACAGTTGACAAATGTAAATACAGATGGCGTTCTACAGTCAACGTTCTATTATGCATAGTCCTTCCAAGACTTGTGTATTGTGTACAACGATACTGATGTAAACTATGTAAGTTTTTATTACATGATGATTTGACTGCTCACAAAACGTAACATAACATGTTGTTATTTTCATGATCGACTTGATTAGTTGAAATAATTAGTTTCAAAAGTTATCAAACATGCATTTCGTACCTGAGGGTCGGCAGAATCCGTTACAGTTTTTTCAGATACTAACGATGGAGAAGGCGATGTGGGTCTCTGAAGGGCAGCCCCACGTAAAGGCGTCCCACCGGCACTGATATTGCTAACGCCAGAGCCGGAACCCAAACTTCCAGCTGTGCCAACATTGAGAGTGTCTGTGGACGTTGTGCTATTAGGCGAGAGAGACCGGTGAGAACCCGGATGGTGGCCGTGAGGAATGTCAAGGCTTTCTTTGTGAGGTTCATTGTGGTGACCTTTATGGTGGCTTTGAGATGCTGGTGTCTCGCGTTGCTCGTCATCACTTTCCTCTTCTGATGAGCTTGGGTCAATCATGTTTTACAAATCTGCAATAAGAGAGAAAATAGCATCACAGTACAGTATGTAAGTTACAGGTATCAAGAAAGTTACGGTATTTACTAGTGCCTATGTAATTTTAGAAGCACGAGGTTGTTACGACTACTGCTGCAGTACATTAATGTATTCATTTACTGGGTTCATGCAGTAACAGAATAAATACGAGTTAGATCCACAAACTTATTAAGCAATTCCATAGAACCTGTAATTTAAGGATGGGATGGGATTTTATGCACGGATCGTATGTGGCAAGATGAGATGCGAGTATCAAATTTTAACAACTCTAAAATTTCATTGGGACACACGAGACTCATGAGACGAGACGATTCTCCGGGAAGATGATTTTTTTATTGGAAATGGAAAACACCTTTTCTTGGAAAGCAGTGCAGTGCTTGCTGTGTCTGTTGGTTTTTTTCGTCTGGCCGGTCGGATTTATATTGGGAGACTAGTTTTTGAAAGTCGAATACTGTAGCAATTTTTATTTTATACACGAAATTACTTTTAATAGACCTTTAAGAAATGTTTCTAAATGCATTTTCAAACTACAGTGCTATAATGTCTCGCTATTATTGTATTCTGATAACAAGTAAGAGTGTAATCTTCAAAAGAAAGGTATGCATTCAATCAAAGTTTGAACAACTTTTCCATGGTACATTTATGCATACCCTAATTTGTACCATGTTAGTGTTGTTGTTACCTATATAACAGTTTCATGCCGTATTAAAGTTTTCATCATACAACTGTTGACTGTAATTTTCATATTTTTGAATTTTATTTATAACTTTAGTTTTAATCTATATGCATAAAACACAGACACGGCGAATGTTTCATTAAATTTTCGAAATGCTATGCAACAGAGATTTTTATCATTAAGTATCGAGTGCAAAGAATATAGTGAATTTTTTTAAACTCATTTAACAGTAATGGCAATTAATAAAGGGTTTTAAAATTTACATATTAATTATGTCGATTAATAATTAACTGGTTTTCGTAGAGAAAAAAACGCGTTATCTTACGCGACCGTGTTGTTGTTAAGTTGAGTAGTAGTTATTTGTGCTTCCGTCCGTCAGTTTTTGTCAATCGACATGATATTTGAAGGAACGAACAGTTTGCCAATTGATTACTCTCTATACTTTGTTATTGACAATCGAATCAATACTTTCTTGACCAGAACCTCTCCATTCTGAGATATACGGATAATTAAGGAAGCATGTTGATGTTTTATAAAGTAAAGTATATCTTAAGAACCAGTAACTCGATCTAACCCAAATATAGTAAACAAGTGGACAAACTTCTATGGTCAAACGTTCTTTTTCAGGAACCAGTGATCAAATTTGGACCAATTTTGTTTGCAAACACTTTATATTTCTCTCTTGCTTTTTCAATTTTAGCTTCCACTACTTTCTACGTCCCTGTTTCCATGGTTTATTGTAATGAGATACTTGTTCTAAGGTTATCAAACAAATGTTCTTGGAGTTAGCACTTTTGAAAGCCAATATAGCATTGACATCAATACTATAGTTTCCATATATTTATTTACTTGTAGTTATGTATTTGTATTTATGTTAATCTACGTCATTTTAAATATGGACAACTGCGATTCACTTGTGTTTTGAATTGAAAACACTGTATTTTAGCACAAATCTTACACGTATTTATAATACATTGTTGTACTTTGAACAATTTCCTAGATGTTGTTTTTATTTTGAACAAGACCATGCACTCTTTCTGTCAACAACCGACGTTTGAATTTGAAGGTACATGACATCGTATTTTCGGGTATTTCCACAGCTAACATCGTTTTTCTTGCTCATCTAGATCAAGAACAAGGCCGATTTATTTTATGAATTTTTATCTGGGCTGCGATCACTTCAAGGATGTGAAATTTTAATTGACAAACTTGGTCAGTTTGTATCAATGGTCAATTATTTTCAATAAATTACAGCGTTAAGGTCACAAAATTTGCATTTTTTTGCAGAGCTTTGTGTTTATTAACGCATTTTTGTGGTATATTTAATACCGGAATGAAAAAAAATCAGGCTGTAAAAGAGTTTTAGCAGACAGATTCCCGACAAAGACATTCACCACATTACATTATTTTTGTTTACACGCTGAGCTCTGACGATACGTCTCTTAATTTACCCGCGAAAAAGAGCTCCGGAAAATTCATAAAGGCTCCTATGCCCAAGTCGAGGTAATTGGAGAGCTGCGTTGTTTGAGAGACTGCGGGACTAATGGGTCTTCCGACAATATGGTGTGTGCGTCGAGAATCATAACATACGCCACATTTCACTCAAACCGGTTGATTAGTTACGCTTGATACAAGATCGATTGTCGAAATAGGTTTTACAATATAACTAGTGCACAAGTTAAGACGGTAAATATTTTTGGGAGTGAATGGCTAGGTATTGGATCTTGGGACTTAGATTCTGAAGCGTTTCCTTTCCCGAGAAAATGGAATCCGAAATTATACCTGAAACTTAGGTACGTGAAATGGTTTCAAGTTCTGTTTACGGGAACGAAATATATACCGTATTATGTAAATCATCCGAAGAATTTTGAAAAGTACAAGGCTTTAGAAACGTTTTCTACCAACTAGCCTCTAGTCATACACTTGGTTGTTTGTATTACAAAATAGTGTAGCTTTCACCGGTTCACATAACACTGTAACAAAAATGAAACTTACACCCTATGAGTGCCAAGCGCAATGACTGACGATTAAAATAATCAATTATGTTCATGCATAGGTATATCTTTCTCGTGATGTTTCAAAACTGCGGTCTGTTTTTAATCTTCTTTTACTATGCCTTTTCTATACTTTTAGATGCAGGCAGGAGGTGCTGCTCTGTTGTAGCAATGCCATTTCTTCTTTTCCTGGGGGAACTGGAGAACAGAGAGAAGGACAGGAGCAGATAGACAGATATAAAGAGTCTATACTTTAATACTTTTCAGCACTTTCTGAACTTCAATGTCTTGTTCAACCAGTTTTTTAAGACGATGGAACTTCAGCTCAACAGACACGTGTCCTAACAGCATAATACAAATGGGAATGTACAATGACGCATAAGCTAAATGGAAGTTTTGTAGTGTAATATTCATGAGTGGAAAATCTTGGGACTGGGGTAATCAGGAAGAAAATGACATGAAAGGATGATGCTAGCTGAGAGCGTCAGGTTCGTGTTCGTTTCTTACTGAGAGCAAGAAGGCGAATGACTGAGTGATGATGCTGGCGTTGGAGAAAAATAAAATCGTTAGGGTGAGTTGCGGTGATACATTTTCCAGCAGCAGCGCAAGAGATGTGCTTGTGTCCGCAGTCTGTGCTGATAATGCCCATATGTGATACGTTTTAGCGCATTTTAACATGACGGAAACATCATTCCAATGTTGACACGTCAAACTATGCGACGGCATATGCTTGTCAAGGAATCAATCCACTCGTCGCGCACACCGACTTCTATTTCATCATAATAATCATACAGACTCTCATCATAGTAATCCTCGTGTTTCTAACTGCCCCTTGAAGGATTGCGAGATAATATGCTGAGATATATGGGATGCGCGTAGCACTGGTATTAGCACAAAAGACTAAAATGTACTTGTGTTATTTTTTATTTCATCATGACATGACCAGTTAGATCATGGACAATACAGATGATATCAAATTTCACTACTATACTGCTGGTGGAAAGTTGTCTTCGACTTTTTTGTATTAATGAGGGAGAGAAATATGGGTCCGTTTATCTGTGTGTGGCAACTGTTTGTTGTTGTATAATACAAAATACAACATATAAATACTCAACTTGGGTACATCAGTAGCTACTTGAAGGGCACCATATCTAGACAGGGGCAAGACGAAACAGAACGAAACACGTAAGGTGTCGTTCAAGTAACTCCTGATGTGTACGAACTGTTTATAGTTTACATTCATACATTGTGTATTGCATCGCACAACAGCATTGACATGGACAGATAAACGGACCCGTATTTATCTCCCCCATTAATACAAAAAAGTCAAAGACAACTTTCTACCAGCTGTAATCACAGTAAATGTCATATGCCTCCGAGTTTACTTCCGTAGTTTTGACAAGGCATAACAGCCAATTCCTCATAAAAACACCGTAGAAACGTAATAAAAATAAATAATATATTTATTACTTTACAGTTCAACCTTTATTACTCAAGAATCCACTGGTTTAGAAAGGGGATGCACGGGCAAGGAAAGCCAAGAATGCTGTCGTCATTCCTTTCTCCTGTTTGGAACCTACTCAAACTGATGAATTCAGGTTTGCATAATATCGTATGTATATGCATATTAATAGCTCATAGTTGATAGTCAGCTAAACTGTTGGTACCACCGGTTTCCCTTCCCTTCCATTTTTTACTTTTAATGTTGTATTATTATAGAGTAATAATCTCAAACAGGATCAGTATCAAGCATCAAACATACATTTTAATACTAACCAGGTAACCTTGTCCGGTGTTAGTTAAATCAGAGGTTCCCATTGGTGAATAAATATGAATTCGAGTATAGGGAACACGATCCTAGAAAAAATTTTCGGCAAAAATAATGTTTGATATTTTTTACTAGGGTTTTAAAACGCACGCTTAGTACATACCTCCTTGATACACATGAACTGTGCACAGTAATGAAGGGCACAATGTACGATGCATTGCGTTGCTCCTAATAGTTAAATTAGCGCCAAAAGCGACAGCTCAAGTAAGCGTGTTGCAATAAGCAAGAACGGAGAATTTGATAATAGACCAAAGAATACTGTTTTTATAAATTTACAATAAAAATTAACAGTAACAACAAAATTCTCAAATATGTTTGTATGAATAAAACACATCACGCTATTCATGGATTTTTTTAATATACGTTACTTCGGTGAACCCATCATTAGTCCAGATTATTATTTGTCAAGTAGATCCCACGCATTTCCGTAATGGAACGAACCCAATTTTTTTTTGATCAGTTGATGTTTATTTGGGATGTTTTATTTGTTTCTTCATTTTAAAAATTAAGCTGGCGTTGACTTGACGAATATACAATGGGAAGTAACTTGAGATCAGAGCAGGTATGTAGTACCAAGCGTACGTTGTACTGAAGTCGGGCATTTTAAAACGCTGATCAAAAAATTAAAACATATTTTTGCAGAATTTTTTTTTTCTAGGATCGTGTTCCCCATACTCGAATTCATATTTATTCACCAATGGGAATCTCTGATTTAACTAACACCGGACAATGTTCCCTGGTAAGCCCGCAAACGGAACATAAAAGCCTCCTTTATTATCTTTCACACAACTTTGGTAAAAAATTGATAGCCTATTATTCCTTCCTTGCACACACAATTATTATGGTACATTGGGAAATGGGTTGAACATTTCAAAACGTGATATTGTCGTAACTCTGCTACGCCACTACCACATAAGTAAACTAGTATCCTATTGGCTCATCATAATAAGGTGCCAATACAAATACAAAAATAATTACGTTCAAAGCTTACTCCCACATGTTTTTCTATATTTACGTGTACAACATACAAGAACCTGTCGTTTTCTAATGTCCGATTATCCGAAAGTTCACAAGAAAGTATTATGTATTGATAAATTGAAAAGACAGCACTTTTATGGGATAGTAATCATACACAAAAGCTTACATTTGGTAAAAAAAATATATACTTTCACAATGCATTCACAATGTGAGCGTGACAATTACATACCCTATGAAGGTTGCTGCTATTACTGCTAAGAGAATAATAACTCCAATACTTCATGTGTGGGTGTAAAAAAGATGAGTCGTACATCCTGCGTTCTACATGAAAGTAAAGACTCTTTACACTTTAAATGAAACTCATGTTCCGTTGATATTTTATAACTTCAATATGAACAGAAAATATACGTTGGGTTTTGGAATATGTTGATATAATTATATTGACTAATTTGAATTAAACCCTTTAACGTTATCACTACTATTACAGTTTAAACCATAATGACGGTGGATCAAAATTCGATTTTTGTTAGTGGAAAACGACGAAAAGTTATGGGCTTTAAAGTATTTATAAAAATACACTGGTTTAGGACTTTAAGTTACTGGCATATGCAGTCCTATCACGTCAAGCTTTTTGCGGCTTTTTAGATAAGTCTTACCAAGTGTTTTTCAATTTTATCATATAAATAAAAAATGCATTGTTTCCTATGCCACTTAAAGTTTAGCCTGCTTATATTGTATAAACGAAATAATATCAGTGTTCTTAATATTCTTTACTCTTACACATCCTTTCAAAGTTTATTTTACATCTGTACTCTTTATTATAGTAGAGTAATAAAACTCGTCGTTTTTTATATGTGACGATACCAAACTATTTCACTCTTTAAGTCTAGTTCAAAATATTGTGAATATACTTTCACTTACTCAATTGTTGAAATTGTAAATATTATCAAGAAAATGCAGACACTTTCTCAAATAACCCGAAAGGTGCCCGTGTGGCTGTAAGGTAATACCAGACAACCTATCTATAGCTACAGATTAAAGTCAAATAATATTTTAATTAACTTAAGAATGCATACATATGGTTGCATTTGTACATGGCCGGATAAACTTGCATATATACAATACGGGCAAGTTTCCTCTAAAATTCCCTTGGTTTAAGGGGTTCAAAATCACAGGGAAATCCTCGAAAAAACATGGGGATTCCCATAAAAACCTAGGCATTCCTAACCAAAATCAGGGAATCCCGTATAAAACTTAGGAAAACCCCGAACTGTTCCAAGGGATTATCAAAGAAATTTTTTACTAGTTTCATGGAATTTACAGGGAAAATTTAATATTTCTCACCAATTTTTCATTTTTAAATTATCATAAGATAATATGTTTCTATTTTTTACATTTTGAAAACACTTAAGTATGTCTTACCTAAAAGCCACAAAAAATTGATGTGACGTGAATACAAATGCCAGTATCTTAAAACTCTTAAATCACTCTATTGTAGATTCTTTATAGCCCATGTTTTGTCGTTTTCCACTAACAAAAAAGTAAAGCATATATGAAATCAGCGTAAGAAACTGAATAAGGAACGCATAGTCAGTTGACCTGGGGCGGGTATTACCTCGGAAGAAAACCATGTTAATGCAATTAAACGTAAGTACCAACTAAAAGAAAGAATGACTAACCAAGTAGCGACAGCCAATAATAGGTAAATTCTACTATGAAACTTTAAATTAGTTGGACAATTTCTTATCAAGTAATACTGACTGCAGTTCTGAGTTCAAAATGTCTTATTATGTAGATATTAGTTTAATGTTTAACGTTTCAACAGTATTATGAAATACAACGTTGGCTAATATTAATACAGGAAACGTGCAAAAGGGCAAAAGAATAATAAAATGAAAATGAAAACATATTCGATTTGACGATGCTGATTTCTTAATTAATTATATATCACGTAAAGGCATTATTTGTTCAGCAAAGTCAAAATCTTTCATTTTTGAAACGTTACCTTTATATTTTGCAACGACACCATCTTATAGAGTAAAAGAGTAATGACTTGTTATTATTGTACTAACGGGGAAACTCCGGAGGCTGTCTGACGTAGATTTGGCTCATATTCTGGTCAACTACTACTCGAATGGTGTTAAGCCTTCATGATAAGTCTCACGTCTCCATGATGAGTTGTTTTGGAAAAAATGGATTTTTCTAAGCACATATCTATGGAAACATTATGGCAAACATGGAAAAATGTAAGTGAGAGAAGGGTCCCTCTGTGCTGATTTTCATTTTCGCATTTCATGGAAACCTGAGATTTATCATGAAGGCTTAACCCCATCAGAGTATTAGTTTAGTTGACCAGAATATACATAAGCCAAATCTACTGTGAGCAGCCTCCGGAGTTCCCTCTTAAGTTTAGATACAATAATAGCGTTGTGATGAACAGAAACATTCATTCTTAATTGAGTATCTCTTTGTTTAGATAATTTAATTTCGTTGATTACTGTTGACCGCTAATGAATGTTCGTCAATATTTACGGTCTCGTAAATACGTAAACGTAAAAAATGTACATTTTTCACATTAACTGTCACTGTACTGTGTAACGTAAAAGTAACTGCTTGTTAACACTACATGTACTTTACAAAATCACGTGGTTGTGTAACAGGCATAACAGTAAAATAAAATGAACATTTTTCCTTAAAAAATAAGATGTAATGGAAATGGGAAAGCGATCCAGACGTAACTAAAATATGTAATCATTCATACCTACACACAATGTACATAATTGGTGTTCAGTTATATATTTTTATGCTAAACTTTTCATTAAGGTGGCAACTCAAAGTTATTAAAGTTTTAGTAGCATTTATGCCTCGTGTTCGTGCCTGAGCTTCTTTCCTTTATATTTGGTGTATTATATTTTTCTGCCTGTATTGTCATTGTCAGTACTTTGCAGTAATATGTTTTCATGAATAACACCGCATAGTATACACATAACATAAAATACCACAAATACCTGAGACGTAGTATCATAGTACGAATAAACATGACGTAAATACCAAGTTTATAATAATAATAATGAAGAGCCATAGCGCACAGTGCACAGTACTACTTTATTGAGACTTTGTCAATTGTGTAAATAGTACACATCAATAGCTCTGACGATGAGAAGTACTTACTATGTACGACGATTTATCGTGTATTTACCACTACCACGGCGAACAACAAGTAATTTGGTGTTCACGGTATACCCAGTCATTCGTTTCTACTACTTCACTATTAAATATAAATGACACGAACAAAAGCCGTTGAATTTGAATCTTAATATTCCCATTATCACTTATGTAATGTACAACGATGACAGCGAATTACGTAGTTTATAGACTGTCTGTTTATACATATCTATAGGAATGTTTATCACGGTGACAGTTGTATGCGTGTGCAATTGTGTGCTTTCATTTTGCTGCCGCTGCTGAAACTCTAATAATATGACCGTCGTATTGACTTTCACAGCACATTTAATTTTTATAAAATTTACCCGTCCCTACTGTTGACTGTTTTACGACTCTTGACCTTTATGGATGGGTGGTCGCAACATTTAATGACATTATTAATACATTACGCGATGCGTTTACAGTTTACACGGTAATGCTCATGACAACTTATTATGCTCCTGCTTTATTCGTGTCAGAGAAAATACTTTCTACTGGTTGCTAGGATAAATAAACTGTATTTGTATCCGTTTCTTTGCCCAATATGCGATTCCACTCAAACTACACTTCCACTGCATTTCTTGGTCGACAGGCAGGTACTATCATTCGAGTCTCTTCATTTTAAACAAAACGTCATCCAGTCATCATTTTATACTCATTTTCCTGTATCGTCAGAAGAACGGTAGAAAGAACGGTAACGTACCGAATACAGCTCCACACATGTGTCTAGTAACGGCAGCCAGATCAATAGAAAACATGGTCGCAAAACTGCTTGGGAATGCTAATAAGTAAATCTTTCACATACCCATTATACAATGTCGCACTTTAAATATCCCTTTCATTATAGCACATAACTTTCCCCAAAATCCTGACACGAATGAATTCAAATTTAATGAACGTATTTAACATGGGGCGCACGAAAAAATGAACCAGCAAAGTGATTATTACCAGTCACATCATGCCACATATGTTAAACTTACACACATTGACTGCGTCTAAAGTTTAAGAGTAAGTGTACCTTGCAGTTTCATACACCAATTACACAGGAAATGAAACTCCGGCTTGCTATGATGATACCACTTGCCAATGCAAGAATTCTGGTTTCATATTTATTCATCCACGAAAAGTACACTGTCAGCAATATTGTGCCTTTGATAAATAAAGTTGCTTTGTATATGTAGGTCCGGGATTTGGTTTCCTCAATCAATAATTATCCTCACACTTAGGAGCTTCTCATTTTCACAACAATCCTAAGTGCTAAAAGGCCGTCGTGGTGTAATAAAGAATAGCCACCCTTCCTTTACAAGTTTAAAGTGGCTGTTGATGTGAGCTCGTTTTGATAATGTAATATACCTTAATTGTGTCAGGAAAATTTAAACCCTACACAGTATATGATATTTCACGGACGGGTAATATTACATTACAACACCTACTCCAAAATATCATATTCCAAAAATGTGAAACTTTACTACACGATTTATAACACTTGCTCAGAGGAATAAGTGAGTTACAAACCATCCTCCTTGCCCGAATAGCACGGATATACAGAATGGGATAACTTTTTGACGGCTGCAGCTGTGTAAACCAGACCATATTCATTGAATATGTATTTTCATTTCCCATAGGATATATAACGTAGTGTAGTAAGACTGTAATTGTTACTCACCATTTTGTGTATTTTTGGCACGTAAAACCACAGAAATACTGAGGTTGAGTTATTTTCATACAATACACATCTCATATGCTTTCATTAATTACTTGTGTTGTACAATAAGCGATCTATATTATCTCCAATGCTGTTTTACACAAGCATTTGTATGCACAAGAAATAGAATAACAATGAGCTTTAAAGCCACAACTGACATAGAGAAATATGTCAAATTATTTGAGCACCGAGTACCTTCTGTTAACGGCACGGTGTATTTTTATAATGAAATCAACCGGACAACCACATAGATTTCCCCAAAAGTTCAATCCAAAGTGTAAAAGTTTTATGCTACTTAATTGTAATAAAATGAGTTGATGCTAGTTAGAAACTTGCCATGTTCTGACGGCAAAAGCCTATTAAAAATAAATTGTCAAAAGTGCCTAAAAAAGTCCGTGTAAATT
>JAHZNB010007194.1:0-10884 GCA_027744295.1 Callyntrura guangdongensis | reverse complement strand
CGTTAATTTTTTATTTTTTACTTTTTAACGGACCCCAATAGGAGGGTTCTAGCACGTCTGTTTTTAACCCTGCTTTTATCATTGTATACTATAAGATGTTTCGGAATGAAAGAAAATAGCTTGTACATGCAAAACAAGGTTAAATTCTATGTTATTCCGCCGCACAGGGTAAAAATAAACAAGAGATTGTCAGGACCTCGGTTATTTACCCATGATTTTTTTATTTCTTGCTTTTTGGGACCAAAAAATTTAAGTTTAAAAAATTTGACTACATATTACCTACATAACAACGATAATAGTGTACTTTTGCGCTTTTAATGCTTTTTTGAATACTGACACTAGGTACACGTATAGTGTTTATATTCTAGACATTCAAGCTTATTTAAAGAATTTTGGTCTCTGATTGTGATTTTGTCCTTTCTCACGAACACATTGGATGTTGTTGCTGCGATTATAGAAATATTATATACAGGCATTCATCTTCATTCGAATTAGTTTAATTTTCCTTGAATTCCATCAAATCCTTTATTAATTCCAAATCATGCTCCAAAACTTTGCGGTGTTGCTGTTTGGTGGATGATTACGAATAATGTGTTCACAATGACTAATGACAAAGGGATAAGTGATAGATGACTAGTAGTCATTGACTACACCGGGAAAATGAACATTCATGAACATTTTTGTGCTGACGACTACTCACCAAAAATTGTTTCGAGTTGTTTTATACTACTTATTAGCGAGCATTTTATTCTGGCATGTCATAACTGGCATGGCATGCGTCATGATGACTGATGACATGGACATTTATTTCACACTAAACACAGGTGCAGTTGCCATTATGAAACATGATTTCAGAAACACACAATAATGTCATGTACGTTCAACCTTACACTAGGAGCATCAATATTTAGCTATTGTACTACGTGGTACTACTTTCAATAATTTTTCCTAGCGTAGCAATTCTGGGTAGTACACGTGAAATGATGCTAATTTCATCATCGTTTTAAGCCAATCAAAGGTTCTTTGTAACAAAAGTTCCTCTAACTTTTACAAACAGGTTCAGCAAAGACTACTTTCAGTAGCTCTAATTGTTCTGTTCCTGCATCATGCCATTACTATCATGAAGCTCGTAGCTACACACACATGCTATTACAACAAAAAATCCCTTTGTAACAACAATAGACCATCTTCGATTCATTACTGGTAGTTGGTAGTTTGGTATAACATTTCACTGAAGGAGCACATTGTGTTGTTGTGCCAAGACACGGCAACAATAAAGCAGCATCAATCAGAGTCCTTGAATTCACCCATGATCCATGGTAGCATGGTCGTAGCATCAAGATGCAGATTTTGTTGTGATCCTTGGTAAACATTTTGTGTATGCATAGGTGATCGTAAAACTTGTATTGGCCGTTTTCAGTTCAATACATGTTAATTCAAGTTAGGCTTTTTTTTATACCAAGATTAGCTACAAAAATTAAAAAACATACACAAAACACGAAGGTTTAAAGTTTTATAAAGAATGGTTTTGGATTCTGAACCAACCCCGCGTTCAAATATAGAACTCCAGAATGGAGACGTTTCGGAGGATGATGAGGCTCCACCGAAAACGACGGAGGAGGAACCACCAGAGTTAACTGTGGAAGACGTGTTTAAAAGCTTAGGTATGTCGTTTCTATTTTAACGAATAAAAACGAGCAAAGTTTAGAAAGTAGTGGGGTTGCACAAATTTTGCATTTATGTGATCTGTTTTATCAGAGGAAATAATTTTTTGAGGTGGCTACTCTAGGTTCCAAATATTTGCTACGCTTACCATCGTATTCTTGGAAGCCCCAGCAGCGATGGTAGCGCTAGGCCCGATTCTCACAACCACTCACCAGGTCCCGTTTTTTTGCCAGGGTTCGGACGGAAATTTGACAGCTCTGCCACAAGATCAATTATGCTCGACAGTGTGTAATGGAACAATTACCACAGGAGACGAACCACACATTTCCATCGTACAGGAGGTGCGAAATTACTAAAATGTGTTAATTTGTTTTTCTTCACCGTTCCTTATGTTGTGCTTGGAGATCGGAGATGGAGACATACTAATGTAATTAATTTCAATGTAATGTAAAATTAACAGTGGGATCTGTACTGTGATCGAGCATGGATCCCAGCAACGCTTACCAGCATCCAGATGGTTGGAACCATGCTTGGGCCGATCAGCACAGCATATATTGCAGACCAGTATAGACAGATAAATAAGCTACCTATTTTCCTTCTTTCGTGTATACCACAGAGTTAATTTGATTCCAATGAAAATTACGAAGGAAATTACTCCTCTAATACTTTCAAGACATGTGTCTCAAACTTTCATAATTTGTTTCTTGCAGATACGGACGGAAGCCAGCATTTTACCTGATTTGTCTTTTGATGGGAATTTCGGGAATAATATCCTCTCATGCAGAAACTCTGTTAACGTATGGAGCATCAAGATTCATTGCGGGTTTTGCCGCGGGTGGTAAGTCGTTTATTCTCCAGGGTTAAAAAAGGAAGCTTAGGACTATGTACACACGGTTTTATAACTTCATTTTATCATCAAATGATTAGGTGGTCTTGTGGCTCATATGAATTATCTCATGGAATTTTTAACCCCGTCTTGGCGAGTTCTTTGTGGCAGTGTTAGCCTTTGGCCTATAGGAGAAATTTTATTGGGAGTGTGTGGCTACTTTTTACCTTCGTGGAGACGATTAACATGGGTTACTTCTATTCCTGCTTTATTCCTGTTCCTTACTGTTCCGTGAGTGTACCAACTCTAATGTGTGTATAAAAATTTTGACTCGTCATTTTCATATGTAATGATGATGTTCAATGCAGATTTCTACCAGAAAGCCCACGATGGCTGCTCTGCCATAAGAAAACAAAAGAGGCAACCAAGGTTTTCAATTCCATTGCTAAATGGAACTCACGTCCAAATCCATCACCAGACACCATTCGTAGAATTCAAGAGATTGTTTGCTCGGAAGAAACTGAAAACAATAAAAAGAAAGGGAGACTCTCTGAATTCAAAAACACGTTCCTTCTCAAACAAATTTCGATTTTGGCTCTATGTTGGTTTGCGAACGCGTTGACGTACTACGGAATCAGTTTTAATATGAAGAACATGAGTGGAAATCGTTATCTGAATGTGGGACTGTTGGGAGCCTTTGATTTACCTGCAGAACTGTCTGGAATCTATTTCAGTAATCGGTGGGTATACGTTAGGATGCAGCGGTGTGGAATTTGATATTTATAAAATAAGAAAAAGTTTAATGTAAGAAATTACACTTTTTAGGTATGGAAGGAAATGGACGTTTATTTCCACTATGGCCATTAGCTGTGTATTTTTGGCAGCATTGGCTGTTGTACAGGTGAGCGTTGAAGGTGCGGATGAGAATTACAGTATGCTTATCTTGTCACTCTGTCTACTGGGTAGATTCTGTAACGAACTAAGCTGGGCAGTAATGGCATGCCTAACTGGAGAGATATTTCCTACGGTTATTCGATCGTTGTCCTTCAGTATATGTAGTACGTTCTCCGCAATCGGAGGTGTTTTCGCTCCACAAATGGCATTCTTAGGAATGTGTAAGCTATGACATCTTTTGAAAACCATATTTATATCGGCTACACTAAATTAAATGACACTGACTATATGATGTGTATATTTTACATCAGTTTGGGCACCCGGACCATACATCGTATTTTGCACTCTATCCGTAATTTCGTGTGGTTCAGCTGTGCTATTAAAAGAAATGAAAGGAAAACCCCTCCAGGATACATCACAAAGCTCCAAAGGACAACAACCAAAAGGAAAAGAAGACTGTGGAAGCACTAGTACAAATTGTTAATCAGAGAAATTATGAAACGTACAGTATTTATACATCATTAGATGAAATGTTATCTTTCCATTTAATATTTTTTAAATACATTTAAACTGTTTGAATAGAATGAGCTAATAGTCTAGAGACTTTTTGAACTCAAATGTTTTTATTGTGTATATTTGAAAACATCTAGTACACGATTGATAAAGTTTATCGCTCTACCATATTTCCGTAATTGTAATAATCACGAGGAACCACTACAGTTATTGCTTTTTTTTTTAATTGTGTTAGACCCTAAAGATAAAATTAAGATGGGCTATAAAAAACCTTCATTCCTCCATTTCAGCGTAATCCACATTTGCCAGATTATTTCCTCTAGTAACACGGCCTGTCAGCTCCATAAATTCATCCGTGTAATATTTTAAAGGTATCGGGGGTTCATTTCCTTTCAATAGTAGCATCAATTCCCGTCTGTCTACGTAAAATTTACCGTGCAATGGGCTTCCATCTTGAACTGCACTTTTGAACATGTCACCAATTTCCGCATCCCTGTACATAGAAAATGGAGCTGGCATTTATACAAAAAAGGTTTGTGGGACTGCCATAAGTAATTTTTACCATCCAAACATTTTATGGTTAAACCTTTTCAGGTCATCGAAATAAACATCAGATGATTCACTTTTTGAGCTTTCCCAAACGTTATATGGAAGTTCTTTGAGCATTCTAAATTCATGCTGAGCGTGGGATTCTATCAGTGCTAATTGTCTTGCAAGTCGTTCAGCTGTCAATTTCAAAAACATGATCTCCAGTCATTGTATACATTATTATGTTTGTACTTGTAATCATTTGTTTGTAATCAAGTTTGGAACATCACGTTTTAATGCAATGGCAGTTATTACCTTCCAACGAAAGCGCACGTTCCCAATTTTGAAGTTTTGTTATCAGCAAGGCGAGTTTTGCCCTTTTCAATATTTTTTTCTCTTCAGGGCTAGGTTGCGCCACAGGAGACTCTGGTAGTCTAATATCAGTGTCTGCAGGCGTTCTTTCTAAATATATTGATTTTCGTTCTATCGATTCTCTGTGATCTCTAGGTTGTGAATTAATATCATTTAAACTTGACTCTCTCTCTGCTTCCGTAACGTTACTTGATGCTTCCAGGCTGGATTTTTTGTCGTGGTGTTCTTTTTCCTCTTCTGTTATTCCTTCAGAGACTTCCACGACCTCGTGTCCATGTGACGTTTTATCCGGATGTTTCGATCCAGAAGCAGAGTCTGGTACCAAAACGGATTTTTTCTTCATTGATCCATCATGGCTGATGTTGTCGTGATGACGTTCCTTCTTTGAGCTTTGCTTGGAGCCTGCGCCGCTTGACCCGGATGTCTTTTTCTTTTGTGAACTTTGTTCCGGATGTTGTGCAAGTTCCAACGTTTCGTTGTCTCCACTACTTGTATTTCTGGTCTGGAGAGGAACGAGTTCTATAAAACTTGCTTTAGGGGAAGCGGCGTCAGGATTTCCTTCTTCGTCATTGTCTTCATCCTCTGCAGCCGAGTAGTATTGTCCTTCCCCAGGGATCTCCCCATCATAAATATCTTTCAAATGTACATGTTTATGCGCTTTGGAGATTCGAAGTGACTGAGTCTTCGCACTGAATCTATATTTCTCTTTTATCTCCTCTCCCATGGCTATCAGTTCTTCTAAGCGGATTTCCGGTTCACAAGGGTCCCTGGGATCTTCTATAGGGTAGGCTTTAGATACTACCGTTTTCAAAGATGTCATTAGCTAAAAAATAAAAAAACTCAGTTAAACATATGGGGATCAAGCTGATTTTATTTACGTCGAAATAAGTCACTTGATGTGTATTGGGCGTTACCTTTTCTATATTTGATCGAGCGCTTCTAAACGCAATTTCAAAACCACTCCATATTTCATCGTGCAAATTTATAAAACTTTCTAATAATGGTCGTTTCTGCTGCATCATTTTCACATTGGAGTGAGTCCTTTCGTTGTTAACTGTTCCAGCCCTTTCAGTTACAACTAGAGGATGCAGCTTCAATAAGCCATCATTTATTCCACTGGATTTTATTTGGCCTTCATACAATGGGACATTGTAATTTACATTTGACGCAGGAGTGGGTTTAGAAAAGCTTTTCATATTGTCCGAAAAGGATTTATTCGTGAAATTCACATTTTGCATATTATCCTTTCTGCTACTTCTACTTGACGCTTCCCTTTCATCTTCCTCACATTTCACTTGTTCGGTCGGTCGGTCAGCCACTTCATTTACATTTGATCCGTCTCTTCCTGCAGCTCCCCGTCCATTCCATCTCAACAGTAATTTATTAAGTAACGACATGTTTTTCGAATAAACGTCGTTTTCTTGTCCAAAAATAGCAAAGTGTAGCGCTTGAGGTTCTTCCGATCGAAAATGGCTTTTGCTTTTGCCACTCTTTAGCAGACTGTCTTCTTCCTGTTCGAAAAATTCGTCTCGATTGTAAAACACGTCTTCATCGTCAAAAACTTCCTCGTCATCAAAATACCCTTCATCAGCGCACTCTGGCTCTTTCCCGTTTCCTATTTTACTAGCATCATCCTGTTTTGATGGATCGCTATCCCAAAAGAATTCTCGTACATATGGCGGCTTATCCTCAAACTTTACCGATGATTCGCGATTCGTACCTCTCGAGTCTTTGTATAAAGCCATGTCATAGCCCTCCCCCTCCCAGAATTCTCCCGCGTACTCGTTCTCATAATATTCATGGTTTTCAACTATAGCTTTCTCTGGCTCCATTTCTAACTCTTCATCGTATTCCTTAGGGTAGTCGAAATTAGATCTTTCCACATTTCCCTCGGTTTCCTCTTCGTCAAATTTAGTGTCCTCTCCGTCATCATTTTTCAATTTTTGCTCGCTTTTACTTTCTTTTTTCTTCTTGATTGCTTTACCCTCCAGACTAGTTTTCTTTATAGATGCTTTAGACTTTGAGTTTTTACTAGGAGTGTTGTCCGTCTTGCTTTTTTTACTCTTAGACTGGCTGCCAATTGATTTTCCAGTTATTTTTCCTTCAACGGTGTTTGCGGTTTGGTTACTCTGATTTTTTGATGATTCAGCAACGGTACTTGGGGGCCTACTCTGAGGAGAGGCGGGTACTTGAAAATTGTATTCCTGTTCAGAAGTCTCCTGATCCTCTGTCAACTCTGGAATTTCGACCACTCCCGTACTAGGCGGGGCCACATTTTGACGAGCAGCGTATGCATCCCATCCATCCTCTCCAAGATATTCCTCATTGTCACACTCCAACGAAAGTTTCATTTCTCCACTCATTTCTCTATGCATACCTTCATTCTCGCCATCCTCGTCATACCTTTTAAAAAGAGAGTTGTCACTTGTATCTTCATCGATTGGGGTAGAATCATCATCTTCATCTTCACATATCCTAGCAAAGTCTTGTCCACGTAGACCCCCACCGCAAACATCAGTATCACTACTGCTAGTCCCTGCAGTACCAAGCCCGTACTCTGAATATTTCCACGACTCCCCACCTCCATCTGATTGAAGTTGTTCCCGTTGAAAACATTGATTTCGAAAGTGCTCACACAGGAACTTCTTTTTGATCAACCCAATATCTAAAATCTCCTTCCACCTCACTTTATTTGGCATACCGTGGTCAACAGCAATGGTGTTGTAATAATGCTCATTTATGAATTTCACTGTGTCTGAAAACCGATTCGTCTCTGCATGCAGTAAAGCTGCAAACATTCGGGCTAATTTTTCAGATTCCCTGGTCAATCCCCCTTTAGACAGGATTTTGTACGCGTTTCGTTTGGTGCTGGCATACTTTTCCTCGGTGACCGCCTCTAAATTTACCATGAATTCGTTTACGCGTTGGAACAGAGCTGATTTTACTTGTTCACTAGCTCGCATGCCAAGAGGTACGCGGTTAAAGTTGGTTTTAAAGAGATCCGCTACGTTTGCCCTATTATCAGGACCATCCAGTTGTCTTTGAAATTCTTGTAGAAAGTTACTGGGGAAATCCATGAGCTTTTTATGCGTGAGATTGATCCTATCAAATGCCTTTTCATTCATAGGGTAGTACTCATTGTCAATATCGTGCCAAAAATCCAGTAATTCATGGTATATATCTTCTGGCAATAAGTCAACCAAGTCCTGATTATATAAATTTAGAGGGTTATCCTCCGAAATGCTGTACCCGTGCCCTCCAACTATATTCCTTTTTAACGATTTCCTTACACGCCGTCTATCCACTGATGCTACTGATGCTGGATTGCTAGATCGGCTTGACCGGCCTTTTGAATTCCGCGGTGACTGGATGTACCAATACTCCTCCTCATTTTGTTCATAGTCACCGTCATATTCCCCTGGAACCTCGTCGTAGTGTTGATCTCCCTCATACTGGCCCTCCTCAGATTCATTCTCATCCTCGCTACTTTCAAACCGGGTTTGAGACATTTTCGGTACAAAATACCATTAAAAGTATCAAAAATATTCAAGTATATGAATGTAGCATCTCGTTGAACAAAAGTGTGTCATTTGATTATCCACTGTGGTTTAAAAACACGGGTCAGTGCAAGTGCTAATAAAGTTCCCAGCTTGCTATCCTTACTAAATGGAAGCAAAAAGAAGTAGCATGGCGACGATCAATCATAACCATCCCAATTAATTACTGCAGCTATCAGATTTTCCCGACTGCCAGTTCAACATACTACTTTATTCAGTGACTAACTAAACTTTGAATAACTAACTTTGGCGTTTGTATATGTATATTAATAATTACCATCATAAAAAACCAAAGACTGCCTATGCACACTTCATTATTACTCGTTAATGTACAACCCTAAAATAACCCCTATCGTTACCGCGAAGCAATAAGCAACAACAAAACTGCGTACGATTGTTATTTTTTACTTTCCCAACATATTAATTATTACAGATTTGATTGACGGTCACGGTTCAGCAAGAGTACACTTGGCCGGTAGAACCCTTTCAGGTGCCCATTAACTATATTGCACTGAACGGTAATGGTAGCAGTGGTAGTTGTTGAAGTGGCAAGTGCTGACGTGTACGTACTTCTACAACTTTATTACCACCTACAGTCACAGTAGTGATAGCGCCACCAATCTGTAACCGGCCTGCAACACGGCAACAATAACAATTCAACAGTATTGTTGTGCCGATGTTCTAATGGATGATAAAGCAAAACAACAATGTTTACTTCGCGTTAAGCCATAAGGAAACTGTATTTTTAGTTTTTCATGTGGAAAAAAATTGTAACGGTTGTAGTGAACGTGTAGGCATATGTAGGTAAGTAAAAATGTTACAATAAACTAGAAACCTTTGATTATAAAGGATAGAGAGGAATGCATCAGGTAAAAGACCGTCTGCGATGATGAATATAGTGATGAGATATTAAATAAGATGTTGATGTTATTGTTACTACTTGTAATCTGTGCGTAATCGTTTTCACGCCCCTTTAAATTAGACAACTCGAATAACACGATTTTTTCCTGTGCGCACTTTTGGTGAAACTGAAATTGTACAAGCTGATGATGATAATGGGATGTCGGAGGCTTGTAGTAGCCCACTGACAAGTAAAGGCACGGGGCAGTAACGCCCAGAATCGCTTTAGTTGAGTTGGGTCCTATTAAATCAAGCATGCTGAATTTAGTGGTACCCATGTTTTCCTTGAGTGGGGCGTTCCAGGGCCCCTGTGGGGTCAAAAATGGTCAGACATATTTGTATGGTAAATAAACCATGATTCCATAAATACTATTATTTTTTACAGTTGTTAGGAGTGCTTCGCATAAATTTATCCCCAAGGGCATCTTAGGTGTCCATTCACAAATTTTATGTGACACCATGTGGCTTCACAGGGCTTCAAAGGTAACGTTGGTGGTAACTTAAAAACGGTTATGAGTCTTGATTTTCTACTTTGCCTAAACGATTTATGACCGGTAAATATGTTTCTAGTCGATATTAAACCTCGACAAACGTCATGTGGCGCCCAAAGGTCTTCACAGATAACACTGGTAACTCAAAAACCGGTTTGAATATTTTAATTTGAGCGTACACAAAACGATTTTTAATAAGATAAGGTGTACTCCGAAGTATTTTGAAACCTATTGATGACGCCATGTGACGCCCAAAAGGTTTTGCAGGTAACAATACTGGTAACTTAACAGTCATCAACGTTTTGAATTTCACCGTTGCAAATGGTTTATAAGTATGCAAACACTACGCCGTCGCCGTCGAAAAACGGGCAATAACTCAAATTTAAAACAGCAGCCTATGGTAATGTGAAGAGATATTTATTTCAACATTTTTGAAAATCCAATATGACCACAAAGTGCATAATGTTGTCTTTTAAAGGAACAGCCTAATAACTAACTGGAATTGAGAATGGACTTTGATATTAGACAGTTGATTTTCTTTTATTACATCTTACAAGGTATTCTCCTGAGGTGTCACTCGCCCAATAGCTTTTGGATATTCGTCGATAAATCAATGTTTGCCCTGATTCCGAATCTGTATTCCGTTATTTTTTATTGGAAAACTACACGTAGTTATTCACCAAAATCTATTCGAAATGTATTTATTTATGCATTCTACGATACTCGCCTATGCGGTAATTTAACTTACATCTTTGGTGGCGTATCAGCAAATGTTAAAAATGTCTTCAATATTTTATGCGGATTTTATGGAGGCAAGAAATTTAATGCATGGCAAATAAATCATAACACAATGCTTACCATATTGTGCACACGTACGGATAGTTGGGTCTTGTACCAATGTAAACATAGGTAGGTCGAACTATACGCATTAACACATACATCGTTACTGTTTGTATATATAAATAAAATATTTTATTTCGTGAACCATGTTTAAAATAGGGTGTAAATACTGGCTCGTGTGAAATTAAAAAATCTTTAAACAACGTCAGAAATAGGTATTTACTTTTGAAGTAATCACACATAAAGTAGTTTTGTGTCCAGTTTAAGCTGCCAGCTTATACTTAAGAGCAAAGATGTG
>JAHZNB010007193.1:0-10760 GCA_027744295.1 Callyntrura guangdongensis | reverse complement strand
TTTGCATCACACCGTTAGTGAAACGCATAATTGCCAACTGGAGGCTGAACGGAAAAGCAGTTAGGTTGGTAAGAAGGTTTGCACAGGTCACAACGGAACAGGTATACATTAACACTATAAATTAACTTATTGATTATTCTTAAGTATTCCTGCCCTTTGGCCACACGTTCCCATTAACCTCTAGTCCCTATTTTTAGTCTCGTAATAAGAAATGGCGGATTCGGCCATTGCATTGGTAAAGTATGGCAACAGTTTAAGTAATACATGTACAAAAGTAGCATACATTTTTGTGTCGGCAATACATTTTAAATTGTATTTCTTACCAAAACAAAATTCTGGCGCATTTGTTCATTCTTAAAGTAAGACAGCTATTCAGTAATCGGAATATTGCACATGTAAATTTTATTCTACTCCAAGCATTATAGTGGTACCATAGGAAATATATATTACCATCTCTTAATTCTAAAAAATTACTACCCGTTATAACATGTTCAAGCCGTTATTTGCACTTATGGGGTAAAAATGTAAAACAACACAATTTCAGAAATACGGAAGTTGTTTTATGTTTCTGGAAATCATATGAATATTAACTCATTCATTCTTCTTCCACATTCCAAGTTCTGCTAGTTTTTTGGTTGCTTTGCTTGACAAAAGTAGATGTTACATACAAAACTGAAAAAATGATAAACAAAATGAGTTCGAATTTTCAACACTAACCACTCTACCCTTGAAATCGCTTGTCCAAACAATACAAACGAAGTAAAAGACATACACTTGAAGAAACTGGTGCTAAACAGCAGCAAGATAAATGCGTAAAATATTATTTTAAAATGCGTATGATTTGTTTAAAAGTCCTACCGACGTACTTACGATTTTCATCGCAAACTAAATTTATATAAGAGCCTACGTTTAAGTTTGCGACTTTAAATTTTTGAGATGAATTACAAATAAATCCAAAACATATATGTAAAGTACATTTTCGTACCTTCACTACAAAATGGTACATTGATATTTTCAGCTAACTTCTATGGTTATGATGTTGAGCATGACTACCAGTACAACAAATCGTAAATTTTATTGGCGCATCCTTATTTGAATTTATTCTTTGGGATTAACTGTGATATTTGTATGTCCTTAACATTGATACATATAAGATAAATTTAAACAGCGTATTGTTACGGATGCTTGTAATTTATCGTGTTTACTTTTTACACGTAATTGTTTTCTTCCGTATATTAACGCATGCTACTTTAAAATCGGATTGACCTTGACACGCAATTTTTTAGATTGTTACAGGTTTGTATTTTTTCTAATACCTTACTCGATTAGTTTAAAAATGTGTGGTTACCTTTGCCGGTAGGAAAAGTTGTCAGTTCACAATTTAATCGGATACGGTTATTAGGCATATTCAACAGTTTATAGACACATAAGTTCAATCTTGTGCAATTAAGCAAGAATATCATAGTGATAGGAACAGGCTTTTGCAGATGACTCTCTCCTTGTCAGTAGTTTACAGGCTATCCTACACATGATGTACGTGAACAATTTGTCTTATCTTATATGCCATGAACCGTGTGCTTAATAGATACTGCGCAGTACATATGTGTTAAAAATATTTGTATAAATGCTGCTTTGCTATGGTAGTTTGTAATTTTACATAAGTATGCATGACTCTAATTACAATATTATCATTCCTATTTTGAAGTGAACAAAATTTAGATTCCTATTTTGTACTATTTGAAGAAAAAAAATTAAAATACTTGAAAAATACATCTTTGACTTTTAATATGTACCATGAAACAGAGAAAAAGCGACAACGAAATATCAAATTGCCAAACAATTTTGATAAATCTTCAGGATAGAACTACAAAATTCTTCATTACTACTTCAACATAAACGGAATGAATCAATGAAGATTCATCAGAATCTGATCCAAGCACATTTTTATGCTTGATTTGTTGTCATCATTGAATCACCCACAAAAAGGCAAGAAGACGTCGCGGTGTCGTAAATTACTTGTTCAACAGAGTTTTTTCTGGTCAGTTTGTTGGTTCTGAAGGTATACAATAATGGATCAAACAGAAGTTAAAGACAAGTGCAATGCTTTAGTTTTAAGTTCAGAAATTATGTTTGATGGCAGTTGCTCAATTTTAAAAGGAGAGTTTTTTTCGACTATACATAATGGGACTAAAGACTATTTACTGGTAAAGCGCGTTCCTAACACGTTTTCTGACACCAAGTCCTTACAAAAAGATCTGGAAGTGATAGTTGATGGAACTTCAAAATTTGAGTATATACTACAGTACTTCTCGGTGCGTTTGGGTCATTACCTAATTTTGGAAATGGAAAAATGTGACATTAGTTTGAAACACCACCTAGAAAATCAACCACTGCCTATTAAAAGATCTGTGGAAGTTATGTCCCAGACTTTGCAATATTAAAAAATAATGTAGTGAAACTCTCAGACTTTGGACTTAAACATATGTTCTGGGAACTTCGTGAGCAATTCATTGAAAATGGAATCCGCATAGGAATCTTTGATTGGCTAGCCCCGGAAGTATTGGAGTGTTATGCAAAACGTGATTACAAGCCTAACATAGTACGTACAATACTTTTATTTCATACTTTTGTTTTGTTTTCAAGTAAATCAAAATCGACCAAAATTGCCTATATAACCTTTCATTGTAATGCAAATACCTTAAATATTAGAGATGTCTAAATTGATTCAATAAATATAACACTTATTGTTAGTACAACCACACCACAAATTTTATTCTGTTAAGATCAATCGTTTATAAATATATATTCTTTGTTTCTTTTTGTCAATTCAAATTTCTGTGATGCAAAATCTTGAATTAAAAATATCTTCAGTAGTTTCGATTGTCACGAGTTTCTCAGTGACCAAACAGTTCCATTTACACAATTTTTATTTTGTAGTAAGGGGAGCTTTCCCTTTCAGGAAAATATTATTGGTTTGCTAGAATTAAAAAAACTGAAACGTTGTGTTCAAATAAATGGAGAACATCAACAATTTTGCGGTACACTGAAAGAATCAAAGCGATGAAATACTAGCTGTTTTTATAAACGTCATATTGTGAGAAAAACTTTAGATCGAATTTTCTTAATTGAATTCCAAAGTAAACTCTTCTGAATTCTTTTCAGTAACTGAATGACTATTTTGTTATAAGGTTGACAATGCTTTATGTGACAGGAATAACTTGCCTTTATCTCAGATAAGATTTGTCAGTAATTTTGAAATAATTTAATAACTAGTGCAACCTAAGATAACTACATACTTTTTAATGTAGAATTTGGCTTGTAAAATTATATGCAGAAATTTTAACTTTGAGTTCAGAGTTATAAATTTACGTTTTTTTTGACAGACCCCGGAAGGCGATGTATTTGCAGCTGCATGCGTTTTTTATGCTTGCTTGACTGAAGGCAGGCATCCTTTCGGAGACATATTGGAACGCGGCCATAATATTTTGTACGATAAAAAGGTTACGATAGACAAGAAATTTTCACTGGAAGAAATAGAAGTGCTGTCTGTAATACGTAGGATGCTATCCAGAGATCCCTTAAGCAGACCAAAAACCGTGGACTTAGTTACTGATTTCCAAAGATTACTTTCAGGAACCACAAAAAATGTGGTTCTCCCCGACCACGGACCAAAAGAGAAAATACAGATTGACCCTAAGAAGTATGACAAAAATATATTTTATGCTTTTTTTGACATTTGCCAAATTGCCATTGCATTCCAAGCATCTTAGAATCACAGGTAATACGATTCCTTTTTTTGTTCTTGGCGTGTGTTAGTCAGATTTTTGAATAAATAGAACTCATGCAACTCATGGGAGGGCATTGGCTTTGTGACTGTGTTGTAAACTATATTTTGTTGTTTAATTTGAAGGTTTGCAGTTATAATTTCTGCCAGTATTAGATTAAATCTTAACATGAAGGAAATACTGTAAGCACTCAAATTTTTGATATTCGCAGTTATTGTAATTCTATTTTAAGTTTTGGAACATTTCCAGTAAATTTAACTATTAGGTAATTCTTTTGCCCAGCACACGGAAATTATTCAGTTTTCAAATTCCTGTGAGACGAATATTTAGATTCGTATGAAGATACATAACTTGGTTTGTCAGTTACGTTATTTCGGACTTGGAACGACGTAATAATTTCCTTTACAAGGATGTTACGTCACATATTAATGGAATTTAACAATTCGAGCTTGCGAAAAAACAGAGGCTCCGCGTGAAATGGCCCGGCCCCCGTGATGATAAATTAGTAAATTGTTAAGTTTTGCGTTTAATTAACACAAAAGTTGGATTGTTCATATATTTTTTATTACGGAAGTTTAATTAACTACCAAACACCACGCCGACGACTATTTATTGGTAATTTGTAACCAACATATGATTTTCACTGGTGTCCAAATTAGAAATTAAATGTCCTGAATAACCAATCACGGAAACGAGGTGACTTTCAGGCAACGAAATATTATGTTAACTAAAAACTTAGTTTGTTGTCATAGTCCAAAGACTAGGAATTTTTTTTGATTGAAAAATTTACCAGTCCTTTAAATCACCCTTCTTCAATTACACATATGAAACTTCAAGAAGGCGCTGTCTGACGTTACTATGGATACTTGCGTCGTTAGGAAATGTATTAAATGCATGCAAAATAATGCATTGTTCTACAACTTCTTCTGTCCAAAACTGGGCTTTCTTTTGCTGATCTTCGCTTTCAAGTCGGTATAATAATATAATTGAATAGGTCAACGGAGAGAATCTATAATACAAAGAAACTGACAGCGCTGTTTTACCTTACATAATCAGCTTGACAGGTATTTACGAGGGGATAATCAAAAGAATTGACCCCTTTTCGTTTAGCCATATCTCTTGTAAATGTAATCCACTTTGCGTCAAAAGCACTCCTGTCGATAGTGCATGTCTTGGGCTTTTTAATGATATGTAACTCTTGGGTTGAAACGTATCATGTGAAGAATGCCGGGTTACCACATCGAAATCTTGATTTTGCATTTTTCCGAGCTTTTTAAATTTCAATCTGAGTTAACAGTCGCCATACGCCTTCACTTAATCGATTTAAAAAACAACAAAAGTCATGTAGCACTATGTAGTACATGTACAGTCATGTAGTACAACAACAAAGTCACGAATCTATGTAGCTACTGTTACATTGTCACTGGGCGGAATATCAAGTATTCGAAAAATGCTGTGATAAAATTTTCAATGGACGAGTTCTGCGACGAAGGCCGATTTTTCTTGTTTAAATATGCACTTGTAAGCTTCGCAGATTATTGAAGTAACTTTATAGATGAAGCCCCCGCCAAAGAATCTCTTACAGTGACCAGGATATTGGGCGTCACATCTTTTATAGGCCACATGATTTTCGGAGATTCTTCAGATAATGGCCCATTTTTATTGATAGATGAATAAAACTTAATCAAGTAATATTTTATCAGACAGCCAATAAAATTCTCTATATGATGGATTGTAATTTAATTGCTGCATCAAATTTCGCGACTAGATATGCTCCATCAAAGTTAAATTTAATTTTTTTAAACTCCAGTAAACATAACTTTTTGAAAATGTAAAATTTTATGTCTTTGAAATAGATTGCCACCATTATTTTTGAGAAGCATCTCAGGCTTAGAGCAGCATATCATTCAGAAGCACAGTCATTTAAACCCACCAGGGATATTGCTAAACGAATAGGGGTCATTTCTTTTGATTGTCTCAACGTACGTTCTCACAATAATAAAATACGAGCGTTACTCATAATGCTGTGACTCATTTTTATTAACGTTTATCTCGTCACAACTTTTCTTACAATTGCTAGACTGAGGTGCACAACTGCAAAAATTAGATGGACACAATTATATCTATTCAGATATAAATTAGTTTTGCATGCAATGGCCACTGCTATGTAGTCCTGCTTCCAAACCTACTACAATTAACTTTTGTATAGTACAAAAACCCATGAAAAGAAGTGAACTAATGTAAATAACATCTGGCTAAAGAAGTCTGAACAAGATAACTAACCCGTAGAAGACAACTATCTTGTACAGCAAGTTTTGCAATGCTTTGGCATGTCACACAGCGACACAATCAGGGGTTTTACGGACATACTTACTAATGCATAAATTACTATAACTTTGTATTACTAACTTTTTATCACTAAACTGTATTTTACTAAGTTGTATTTTTCACAATTTACAGACCCCCTTTTCTTCTGCTTTTTGGGCATCATTCTTTCTTTTGTTGCTTGCACAGTAAGACTTTCGTCTTCTCTTTAACAAGTAAGACACGACGATGGCAACTCCAGCACGAGCAAATTTTTGGTTCATTGAGAACAAGGAAGGGAAACATAAGGTGTTAGTTCCAAGTGGATTTTATATCGAGTTAGTGTAGTTGAAAATACCACTACATATTTTAAGTGTTCATAAAGGCAAATGGGCTGCCAAGTCAGTGCAGTATTTTTATTTACGACCGTGATAAAAGACTTTGAAGACAAACTAATAAAAAATCAGGCAGGTTTAGAAACTGTATAAAAAAATGTGCAAAACAAGATGATGGAAGACCAAATATGAAAGACAATTCACAATTATATTACAAATTTGTTCTCATTTGACTACTAAATTACATAACTGCAGACTATTTGTCTTTCAAAATAATTTAAACCCATATTTACCACGCATGAACTGAGGACAGGAATAGGTAAAACAAAAAACATTGCACTGTATATGTTCACTGGGCCCAAAAACACGTTTTCTAAACTATGTATAAGCACAATTTCGGCTGAATATAATACAATTACAAGAAAAGCTTTCTGAAAAGCGAGACACAACATTTTTAACAACTCTCGTTACATTAATACAAGCAACTGATGTTCAATCCAAGCAAAAAGTTGTGTACTAAAGTGCAAAATATCATATTAATGACTCGAATAGCTGGCGGATATTTTATTCGTGCGGCGTCAAAATGAGAATCCCCAGATACATATTCAAAAAATTTATATTTTACAAAATATTCATTTATATTAATATCAAGGGCCCGGCCCCTTCGGAGCCCGGCCCCCGTGATCATCACGGGCTGTCACGGGCGGCGCGGAGCCTCTGCGAAAAAATTAAATATAACCATTGACTGCGGAACTGTAATCGAGGGAAACAATACTTTACCTGAAATTGTAACACTAGCGGATAGAGAACGTATTATAAAAAAAACTATACCCCCTTTTCCCTTTGTTTCACATGTACTGTATATGTGATCAGATCAGTTGGTTGCCCAAATAAAATAACCAACCAGAAAAAGTAGAAATTGACGTTGTCTTATATAGGACGTGCACAGTCTCAAACTAGCTGAAATTATTTTTTTGGCTACCCAAATATTCTTCCGTTCTTATGTTAACATAAAAAGGGTGGTCGGCTGTGGGATTTTTAGTTAATTATTCAAAGTTGTTATCGTTAAAAGCTAAAAACCATATTTTCCCTTTACTTGTTAGCACTAATCACCCTAAGGTGTGCAAAATTATTTCAAATTGGTAAAATATATATATCAGGAAAGCCAACCGAAGTTCCTGCAGAAAAAAAGTTTTACTGACAATATACCAGCGTTTTGTTGGCAGATGGAGTTCTACACAGTGAAAAAGTAGAAAGCTTGGTTCGTTTGAAACAAAATTCTCAACACGTATTAATAAAGTATTAAATAGTTTTTCAACATTCGTAACAGGTTTTGCTTCATCATTAATCCATAGTATAATTTAAATTCAACTTATTTTTGTGTTGGTTAATGCAAACCCCCCAGAAAATATATGGGATACGTCTCTTATTTTACAGTAGAAAATAGTTTACAAAAATATTCTACGTAATCGGGATGAGCCCGTTTATTTAATTATGAGTGACGATAGGTACCGTAATCAGTGGTTTTTGGTAGTATTGTGTGAATCGAATTTGTTCATTCATTGCGGTTGTCAGTTTAAACGGAACAAATACCGAGCGAGTAAAAACATTCATTTCTTATTTTAGACTGGCATCAGCCTTAAAAAATTCATCCATTAACTCTTAAGAAATAATTAATTACAATTCGCAGTTACGGACTAAAACAAAACTTTGAATCCTGGCAAAAGATTTACATCAGGAAGCACCTCCACAAGTTTATCGAGGAGACGGCAGTAAATTCAAATGTCACTGCCTGTTTACTGGCCGACCACGTTCTTAGCTATGCTGATTGCGACAAGTTGGTTTGTGAAAAACTACTACAATTAATTATTGATGGTCGTAGTTAAAAATATCATTGTATTTGATGGGATTTTATTAATTTGAATTTACAGAAGGCTACAGGAGATAGATACGGGAACATGGCGAAGGCAAAATTATTGTATGACATAGTCTTCACACGGACGAATGGATACAAAGCGATTGGCAGAGCGACATTTGAAACCAAGCAGATCGGCGCATTTTTTCTTTTGTTAAAGGGTCTCGTCCAATATCTTCTTCAGAAAAGTAAAATAGATTTGGGAGAAGAAGAAATAGATGAAATTCTTAAAGCTGAATGCTCTACAGATGATGATGTATGGCAGTTCTTTAGTGCCAAAATTGACAAGGACACAATATATGAGAACAATTGGACGGCAGCACCGCGTCCATTATATATTCCAAGGCATATCTCCAACCGAATCAAGTTGAAACCGGAAATATTTAAGGAAAAATGCTCAGATGTCTTTGTTTTCGTTGGACTTACCCGGCCACAGCTAAGCCAACTGGCAGAGCCTAATCGAACAGCTTTATCGAGTCAAGTTGTTAATAAACATAATATGCCGTCATATTATGACGACGATAAGATTTATTTTGATGGAACTCGAGCACCACTGGGACATGTTAAGATCAGTTTGGTCCGAAAATCCTATTCATCTGATACAGTTTGATTGGCACACCTCAGATTACATTCTGCAGAATTCAACGCGCCCCAGTGAAGTTGTCTCCAACAATGTTCCTACTCATTTGAGAGACAAGTCCCTGTACGTTCCTGAAGAGCAGTTCCTCGCAGAGATAAGCAATCAGAAAGACCAACGTACAATTTGCATTTGTGACTCGCCTGGAATGGGGAAAACGTGGTTGCTAGAAAATATGGCACACCAAACGCAGCAGCTCGACTCAAGTAGAATGATTGCGGTGGTAGGCCTTCAGAAGTTTGTTGAGCAAACACAGGCATTGCCTCTGTATCCCATCAAATCCAGCAAACCAATTCAATTTTTGCTGCAATACTTGTGCCCGTTCCGACTGACGTCAACTTTATTAGAAACAGCGCTGGACAGGAATAAAATCCAACTTGAACTGTTTCTGGACGGATTCGATGAAATTCCAAAGGAGCACGTGCAAAGCACACAACAATTTATAAAGTCTATTGTAGATCATAGACAAAATGTAAATCTGATAATAACATCGAGACCTCACATGCGAGCTGAGCTGGAAAGGACCTTTAAAGGCGTTGCTTACGACATTCTTCCATTTTCGCAAGAAAATCAAGCCGAATTCCTCGTTCGCTTTTGGCAACAATATGCTAAAAGACCCAAGGAATTAAATTATGAGAAATTGGGAATATTTGCTCGAGAATGTCTGAATTGTTTAAAACAATCTATGACCAAAAAAGAAGGTGAAAGGATGGGCATTCCAGTTCTGTGCCTCCTGCTCGCTACAGTCAATTTAACCAACGCAGAGTTGTACTCTCATCGAGACAGCACCTTGGACATCGCTGTGTTCATTTCCACAACATCTTTGTACGACATGTACACCATCTATTTCCAAATGTGTATCAACCGGGCAGTTGGAAGCAGCGATAATTATGAATCCTTTGGGACGCGTGGACGACTTAGACTTCAACCGACGTCAGGTTGCCAAGAAGGACAAAAGCTCAAGGCTTTTCATGTGTGGGTGGCACTCCAACTTTTAATTCCTGACTTAGCAGAAGATTATCGCCTAAGAGAAAGCATACCTGATTTTGAATCTGAGAGAATTTTGGCTTGCGGTATCCTACAGGATTGGATGTCTGATAAAGTAAGTCCCACCGAGATGACATTTATTCACCGAACATTTGCAGAATATCTAGTAGCCGAGCATTTTACAGAAATACTCACCAGCAATTCCGAATCGATGAGTACTGAGATGCTCACAAAATATATTCGTTGTTTTGTTAAAAACATTCTTTTCACGAAAGAACAAGGCAGCAGTCCATTTTGGGAGTTCGGAACCACTGTGAAATTTAATACTTTTGAGTTTAAGAACTCAGCCATTGTTAATTTTTTAAATTCAAGTTTGCAGAGCAATACAAAAATGTCTGCTTACAATCTTGTATCGCAGATCCTAGTGGAGTTTTTATCAGCAGGGAACCTTCCTAAAATTCTAAGTGCCTGCATAACATCCAGTTATGCCAACATCATCGGACTTTTCAAAAACCTCTTGAAAACGATTGCAAGCAAAATGTCATCTGAAAATCAGACCTTTCGTGATTTAGTTGTTGGTCAGGGACTAAGATTGGAGGGTACCATCGATGGATTTTTTCCGGATCAATACCATTTGAGCGTTTGTGGATACCTCTGCCAAGCAGCTATGAAGTCAAACGTGTATGTATTGGAAGAGATGTACAGCTTGTTTGAAGAGTGTCTGGACGAAAATCTACACGAGTTTTGTCAGGGCCGTAGCTACGGTGGGTAAATGTGGGTACTGGTACCCAGGCCGT
>JAHZNB010007192.1:0-11750 GCA_027744295.1 Callyntrura guangdongensis | reverse complement strand
TAATCTAGTAACCAACATTGATTTCGGTGCAGTTTTCTTGTCTCTCAAGTCCTATAGGTAATTTGTCTACGTTACGAGCACTACTGTAGATTTAGGTTATCGAGGAAGGTAATAATAACATACAATGATAATGACGATGCTGAGCAACCATGCAGAAACTAGTAATAATAATAAAACAAAAAATTGTTAAGTCTTGTAGTGTGCTTATTGATTTAGGTAAGTGGAGTGCCATCCGAGCTTGTTTAAGTGGTCACGGAATGATAAAACTATTTTATCTTTTGTTTTGTACAAGAAGGCTAGAATGGAACCAAACGACTTCACAGTCGGTGGATGGAGAGCTCTTTGGTCAAGTATTATGATTTTGTGCAGCAAAAGCGATGGTGTTATAAAGGGATTTTTAAAAATGTTTTAATTTGAAGGGGGTTTAAGGGGATAAGGTCGGATAGCTTTATGGTAGCACTATTTTTTGCTAAGATCCAAAAGATTTTCCGGCCGAGTGTCCCCAGTACCACCGGAGCCGCCACTGCGGAGGAGAATATCATTAAGCTGGAAAAGATTGGATAGACGATTTCCGATAAGACCCTCAAGAGCCAAGGCAGCAGCCCCACCACCACTGGACTTTCCTGAGGAGGACGTGTTTTGGGTAAGCTGATGATGTAATCGGTGGTTTCCTAGAGATGGTGGAGGTGGGGGATCATCATCATCGTCTTCGTCTTGATCATGTTGACCGGAAGTGCCAGTGTCCATAATTTCTGAGGAGGAAGCCCGGTCATCATCTCCCTTGTTGCTTTCTTGACTCAGGTAACGGGTTAGACTTTCTCGCAAGTCAGTAGTCAAAGGGAACAGGTACGGATGATGGAGCCCGCCACTCTCTCCAGAACTGTTGTTGTTGTTATTATTGTTGTTAATGAGGCCTTTCGCTGAGGCTGATACTTTGGAGAACGCGTTTGTGTGGCGAGTGGAGTTGGGAGGGACTGCGTCCTGCGAACTGCTCTCCGGACTGCTCGACTTTGTTTGTGACAAAGGGCTCGTTACTTCCTTCCGTTTGGGACGGCGGAGAAGGTGGCGCTAAAAGAAATTCGTAACAATTTTAAATGTATTAGAAACATTTATTCAGAAAAACACATCAAGGCTTTGAGAGTTTTGTACTTTGCCGATTTATCTCTCTCTAGTGGCTTACTCCAAACTGGAAGAGGCATCATCTCCCCCACTGCCAGCTCCATGATTCTGTTGGGATTGTTGCTGGTGAGGGGGTTGCCTCTGATAGTGATTCATCGTATTGACAGCCTGCCGCTGTTGCTGACTCAGCAACTGGTGCTGCTGTTCTTGATGACGTGTCAGCGCATACTTCCAAGAGTCCTTGTGCTGCTGATTGAGCAGCTGAGTGCCTACCGGACCCTGTTCATCAGAATGACAGGAGGATTCCTCCATCATGGCAACATCCATAGGGGAACCCTGATAAGCCTGGTGATTAAAGGTTCGTTGCTGATGAGCATGCTTCGAGATCAGTTGACTAAGACTAGACTGGTGCGGATGATGAAGATGTGAGGAGTTGACCAATTGTTTTGGGGGACTCGCATCCCCATTTCCCATGGCATACAAGCTTGGTGGTGCCCGTCTGTTGAGAAAGGAGGGAGGTGGAGTGGCATCATCTCTTTCGTCCTCCTCCATATTGTTATATCGTACTGATGGGGGTGCTCCACCGCCCCTAACAGATCCACTTCCCAGATAGCTTGACGTGGCAGAAAGTCCATGGAAGTAGGAGAGCTTCCCAAGAAGAGACGGGTTTCCTGCGGCATCTTTGCTCGTGTTGTTATTATTGTTACAAATGTTGTTGTTGTTATTGAGGGCATGATTTTGATTTACAACTGTCCCTGTACTATTGAACAGTCGTCCTCTGTCCTTACCCAATTTGTACACTTTATTTCGGAGTGTGGATCGGGGTATTCCGTAAATCACTGCAGCTCTTCGTGTTCCCAGTTTTCCACTTTGAATATCGTGCAGGGCAGCCTGCAACTCCTGAGCTGTATAACCCTTGCTGGAACGGGGATTCGAGCGGAACACCTTGCTTGTCTGCTCGTCTAAGATAAAGGGCGATGCCGTGTTGTTACGTAGATGATTGAGTGCTGGATTCCCGGTGGATAAGTCGGGGTAATCCCGCAATCCAACTTTTTCTTCCTCCTTGTTTGTTCTACAACTTGTCAAGTCCAACGGCTGATCGTCCATTTCGGCTTGTTCTACAGAGGCCGGTCGACTAGTCACGTTATTATTATTGTTGTTATTATTCACTTGTTGGCTATCTCCAAGAAGCGAATTATGTGCTCTTTGTAGTGCCTGCCACGATGGAACATTCCGCCCGTCGGTTCCTCCGCTACCTCCAGACATTTTCGTGAGAAGCTCAGAAATTTGTAGTTGTTGCTGGAGTGTTTGTTCATTGGAAATGAGACCCTGTTGACCCTATAAGAGATCAATAAGAAAATACACACGTGCTCTTACTTGTCCTGTGACATCAGAATGACCACTTATTGTACTATGGCCACAGCATGACTATCTCACCTGACTTTGTAGCTGTTGGCGGAGCGATTCTAAAAGAAGCAGGGAATTGAGTCTATGCGTTGCTGCAGCTGAAGATTGTTGACCTCCTACTCCTCCAAATGGGGAGGATGCACTACCTCTTCCACTGTCTGGACCCACTCCTCCATCCACAATGCTACTCCCTCCCCCGTCATCATCTTCATCTTCTCCCTCACCCTGTCCGTCCATCACAGAGGAACCCAGCGGCGTACCCAAACCCCCTTCAGGTCCTCCGGGCATACCAAAAGCACGATTTAGAAAGTACCAATATGGCAGTATCTGAAATAAGTTATCAACCAAGGCCCCGCCACTGCCCCCTGTGCCTCCCTTTTCCTCTGCAGACTGAGCCGCTTCTGAGCCACTGTTGGGACTATCTGGTCCCCGGTCTAGGAGACCACTCTCGCCCCCTGAAGGCATCGGAGGAGACCCTGACATTGGCGATGGGTTCCCACTTCCTTCCCCTCGGGGTTCCTCCACCTCATCTTCACACTCTTCCTCCTCCATTACACCTCGTTCCTCTTCCTCCATTTTACTCGCTTGGCTGATATGATGTGGACTGGAGGTTGCCGTTACACCCACCTTCTCCTCTTCCCCCTCATCCTCTTCTCCCACCTCATCATGGCTTTTCACTCGCACCCTCCGCCCACCTTCCCTCTCTTCCTCATCATTAATAGCATTCCCCTCCTCAGGCTCATCCTCGCTGCCCTCTTTTTCAATACGTAACCCCTCGTCCACCTTCCCATTTTCAACGCGACATGCTGGATCTGTCTCCGCTGTTCCCGTCTCATCTTCCCCCTCCTCCTCTCCTTCGCCCACGTCAACCTGAACACTTTGTACGGTTGCTGTGCCGGTGTCTAGCGAAGTTGGGGATTTTCCCTTGGGCGGCGGAGTCTCATCCCTCATCTGCGGTTCAAAATCCGCTGATGCATCTTCCTGATCCTGTTCGGCAGTAGTGGAACTGCTGCTGGGACAGCCATCGTAGAGTTTTTCCCATTTGGAATCACCCACAATGTGCTTCCCGATGTTTTCTAGTCCTGAAATAAAAGTACCTTCACGTCAAAAAAACCCTTAACCAATTCTTTCGCCATCTCAATGGCCTCGTTGTCGCCTATTAAACGGTGAACCTTTCACAAAATTCAAAATAACCTGTATTTCCCCACACGTTATTATGATCAGCTCATTATCCCAATATTATTTGCCATGTTATTGCCCGCTGTGCTCCTTTCGTCACACTCTTCTGCTCCTGACTACCTAACATTTTAATGACACAGTCGTTTTTTTCTATTTCCTTCTCTTTTCACCTTCACTTTCCATCAACAAAAAACCTGCACAAAAAAACGCTTCAGAAAAAACAAGCTACGCAATGCCATGGAGAAGTGTGATGGATCTCTTATAATGGAAAGCGTAACCCCACAATGCCCTTGTATTTCGCCATTGCCTCCACCCCAGAAGTAGGCCACTTTTGTAGGCCAGTTTAAACGACAAGTCAGAAAACAACAAAAAAGAGAGAGAAATCAATCGGAACGTAAAGGCTATGAAAATTATGAACAAAGTCAGCAGATAAATTAATTTTGTTCCTCAATAACATCCAATTTCCGACATTTCACCCAAAAAAATTTGATTTCCCTTGAAAAAAAAAATTACTACAAATATCATTTTCTCATCATACATTCTGTTAGTAATGTTTAAAGGATATCTGCAACATGATCAGCACTTCATTGGTTAAAGATATACAAGCGAAAAGTTGGTTGTTTACATGAAACGGTCAATTTAATACATGAATCGTAATCGTATCGTCATCATCCATTATCCTTGCTGCTCCTCTATCTCTCTCTCTCTCTCTCTCGTCGCATTCCACACTTTTAATCTATTCATAACTCATCATGTATTTAGGCAGTGAATAATATAAATATAGCAACTTTGTATAATATGGTCATTATTGAAAAGATCACGACGATCACTTATCAACGTCGTTTTTTTATCATATCAATAGCGTGCGTATATTTGTTACTACACAAGACACACACATACTGATATATTGTGTGACTGTTGCTCTACCACTGCCTGCCACTACGATTACTATTGCTGTTTTTGGAAATTGGGTTTGGATTTAGATTGGGATGTCGACGTTGTCGTATTCGTCGTCGTCGTGGTGCTGTTGCTGAGGAGGCTGATGATGGATGAGCGCAACAAACTGCACTTGATCATCACGAGCCCACCTCATGTCAAACTGTCCAGTCACAAGTGAAAAAGAAATTTCTTATAAGA
Organism: Callyntrura guangdongensis; assembly: GCA_027744295.1. NCBI lineage: Eukaryota > Metazoa > Arthropoda > Collembola > Entomobryomorpha > Paronellidae > Callyntrura > Callyntrura guangdongensis. The sequence continues at coordinate 6,908 of JAHZNB010007192.1, read as the reverse complement.
AAATAATAATAATAAAAAGAAATAAAAAATGAAGAGTGGTGTTGTTGCTTAGCCAAAAAAAGCAACCCTAATACTTGAATGAGAGTGTAGTATGCGGATAAAAATAATTTTTTTGATGTTTGCAAGACAACTGACAAGATGGGATAAATATGCAAGTAAAATGACAAGCATTGTTTGTTGCCAGATACGGAAATATTTGTGGAGGAACTAGTAGTAGGGAAGGGAAACCAGAGATTTGGAGGAAAGCCACATAAATGAACACAGCTACCGGGAATAAAAAGGAGTAACAGAGAAAAAAGCACAGTAGATTCTGCTGGGGAGAGGAACAAGCGATAGCAGGATACAAAGAAGTAAAAGGGAAGGAGATGCTATGGAAATGCGGAATATGGCCTGTTTATCAGATATACACAGAAACGCAAAGATGTACACGCACATGCATACCAGGCAGAGAGACAGGGACATACACAGAGATGTTGTGTTAATGAAGGAGACATCCTGTGTGGTCCCCTTTTGTGATGCTTACCTAGACAGAGAAGCAGTTTGCGTGACCAGCGACTCAGGTCCCTTCGGATTTTCTGTTTCATGTGCTCAGCGAGAACAACGTTGCTCACATGGGACATGTCTCGCTCCGGCCACTTGTTACAGGTAGCACTACCACCGCCACTACTACTACTACTATTACTACTATTACCACTACCACCAGTTGTCGTTGTCCAACTGCAGCACATTTAAGGGTAATTTGTTCATGGAGAAACGGAACAAACGAAATGTTTAAAATAATAATATATGTGTAGTTAGTCAAGAAATTTCCGGTACATATACATAAATATATTGTGCGGTAGCTCCTTCAACCACAAACAAGTGCTAACAAGTACTGCCGACTTTTCTTTCTCCAAAATCTCTTGGAAACCTGTAGTCTTCGCCGTCGGCTCACCGCAAATTTGATGAGGCTCAGAGGAAGCACTAATTAGTTTGGTGTAGTCTTCTCTCTGCCTCCCTATCTCCCCCTCTCTCTCTCTACAAAATTAGAAGATGCCTCTCAAATAAATAGATGAAAAGGCTTTCTCTCTTTCAATCCAATTCTCATTTCCTGCTTAATGGACTATAGAAAAGGGGAAAGAAAGCAGAATACACGGAAAAAGAGAAGAGTAAGTTGTACTTCCGTTCTCCTTCCAGCTTCTTTTATCTCTCTCTCTTTCACTCTGATTGTCACATAGCAGACAGCGAGAAAGACTGTTGCTGTGCTGCTTTCGCCCGACAGGTACACGACATTACTAGGTAATATATAAACGTACACGCTGGGATATAAACGAACAACAAACAACGTCCATCCGTGTGTGACAGACGCGACAAGTTTGTTTGTAGTACAAAAATAAACGAGAGTGAGTTAGCTGCAAACTTTAGTCTGATGTTGTTTCGAGCAAACAATTTTTTTAGGCTGTTGTTCCCCCGTCAATGTGTCCTTTCAGCGGCAGAATATTGTCACTTTGACTCCAACCGATGCTTAAATTCTTATTCCTTTTTTATTATTATTTTTCTCTAAAAAATTGAGCAGCTGGAATGGAAGTGTTGCTTTTTCCCTCCTGTCTCTCCAACTACTCCATAAAAATTCCAACGTTCTCTCTCGCAGAGACACACGCACTCAACCACAACCAGCAGCAGCAACAACGCGGTAACAACTACCAAGACTGGACACTTTTCACACTGAACGCCCCACAACAACTCCAGGCTCACTGGTACATTCTCCTACTTCCAGAGAATGTGTAGGTCTGATTTTGTTGGTAGTCGGCTCCTTTCTGACCATTTTCATCGCCATGAAAAAATGAGCCATCGTCGCGAGCAACAGCAACTCTCTCTCATCATCTCATCTCGCCACTAAACCTGATGAAAACAAGAGCAGCACCACCACCACAGAACAGCCTGTTGCTAGTAACAGCATACTACCATTTAAACCAGTCATTTCTTTGTGGACTTACTCTCTCTCTCTCTCTCTCTCTCCTCTCTTGCTTTTTGGATTATCTGGATCGATGTATGGAAACTGGAGCCTACGATGAAAATGAGAAGGATGCTATTACAGCAGCAGAGAGAGAATAAAAGAGACAAAGCTAAACGAGAGAAGAGAAACATGCTTTGCTCGCATGTAAAAAAAAATCTTCTCTAATAGTTTATAACTGTTATTAGCAGCGTGTACTATCGTCAACAGACTGTTGCTATTAGTGAGGACGATGAAAGAGCGACGCAGGCAGGAATAATAATAAAAAAGCGTTTTCATTTAGTTTCTTCTTCTCCAATCCCAGTCTTTACTAAAGTAACCACACCACTACCGTCAGCGAAATGAAATTCATCATCACATTTTCATCATTATAGCCACTAGCAACATCAGGCCAGAGATATAAATTGAGTAGCTACTCGAGGACAATAATTGGGGAAATAGGCCGCTTTTTGAGAACTTTAAAAAGGGTAATGAGGATAATTCTAGTACGGAGAATTTTGGCTTTGTGTGGGAACAAGTAGCTGTAGAGAAAGGAGCGAGAGAGAGAAATGTTTGGTTCCCTTTCACACCAGACATAGATGCCATTTCTCCGTTTTCCTTGGGAAAAAAGTGAAACAAGTGAGGAGATGATGATGAAACAACAACGACGACAAGTGGATAAATATCGACCAACTGTTTCAGGAGAAAAGGGGGGGGGGAGAATGTAGAAGGAGACGTGCTGCGAGGAGAAAAATAAATGTAGGGAAAAGGGAGAGACGAAGAGAAAGACGTGCCCTTTCTTGTACACATATTCTAGTAGAATGTATCATCAACCTACTTGGAAGCAACAAGGTTTTTCAGCTTGGAGCTTGTTCATCGTCTTGATCATTATCACCTGCTTTCCATCTAGGTAACTAGGCAGCCTTTTTGTTGCTGTAGGAAATAGCGTCTTGTGGTGGCACGTAAAATAGCTTTTTCTTAAGGGAAAGCAGTGAGATGCATGTAGCGAGGCTGTGAGAGAGAGTAAGATGGGAAAAAGTTGAAAAGAACAATAATATTTTTACGTGTTCGTAGGACGAGAAGAAACGTGAATAGACAAAACTTTCACTAATTTTTTTTCTCTCCTTCTTTCTCCCTCGTCCTTGGTGTATGACATGCCCGAATGAATCTGACGGGGAATAGAGTGAACGTCTTTACTATTAATCTAGCAATGATATTGAGAAAGATGCTGGTGGGGATGATGATGATGATGGCAACGACGGCGATGAGATTTCCGAAATGTGCAGACTTTTAGGATCACGACAACGACGAAGATGGCAACGATGATGATGATGATGATGATGATGTCGTTTGGAGTACAAAGTACAAAGCAACAAAAAAAGTTTCCATTTCAGTGTCATATGGAGAAAAATGGATAAGAAAAAGAAGAAAAAACATTTTTGAGCAGCTGGAAGAAGAGAGAGAGAGAGAGAAGAGAGAGTGGGCCGTGTTGGAGCTTTCCAAGAAGCTGAAAGTAAATGGAGGGTTCCTCGTGTCTCTCTTGGCAGCCTCTTTCCCTTTATTATTTTATTTCATTTTTTAACAGGGAAAGAAGAAAAAACGAAAGAGGATGATGATGATGATGGCATGCCAAAGACATTTGATTTTGAAATGACAGTGGTAGCAACGCGGCTGATGGCTGATGATGCAGATGATGATGATGATGATGATTACGACGAAAAAATAAGGACACGAAAGGAGAGAGCGAGAGGGAATATAACGGCTTTTTGGGAAAATGAGAAGGATGATGACGATGATGAAAAGGATGGGGATTTGATGATGGTTATATGTCATAAGATAATTTGTTGGAAGATGTATACGAGTTAGTAATATTGAAGAAAATATTTAATAGGTTGTGATATGATGGATACATATAAAGGGAATCGATGGTTGCTACGTCGGTAGGTATGTACATAACATATTTTTGGTGGCTTATGATTCATGCTGCCAAAAAATGAATGCTCATTTTTTCTACAGTGCTTTACTGCTGCTGCTACCGCGGTGTTGATCTCTGTGTGTGCGTGTGTGTGTGCATGGTAGGAAGATGAAAAGTGTATGGATTGGTGGCTGAAAATGGTATGGATTGGGTATTGGAATTGGATGGGACCATAAGACGAGCAATAACATTTACTGACAGCGTGATCCTGAAAAGCCAAAAGCCAGAGAGGGGAGAGAGAGAGAGTGCCAGAGCGACACGAAAGTAAGAAAGAACAACTCAAACTTGACTGGGCTACTTGTACTTTTGTAAATGTATATTTTATTATTATTATTATTATTATTATTATTATTATTATGTTCATCCTGAAATCTGATATAGAATTATTATTATTATTATTGTATGGTGTAAATAGGTAGGTGCAATAATAATAATAATAATAATAAAAAGAATGAAAAGAATAATATAATCTGAGCGTTCGTTTCAAAGAAAGGGACACATCAACGTCTTTGAATAATGTAGAGCGATAGTTGGATGTGAAAATTAAAAATAAATGTAGTTAAAATGAGAAAAAAGAGAGCATTTTATTTCTTGGTGGAAACAGAGAATTGGAAGAAAATGGTGTATGTGGCCACTTATGTTTTTATTTATTAAGAACCATTTTCCTCCTAGTACAGGACGGGAGCTAGAGCAAACTTACAAGAGGTTGTAATTGTGCGAGGGGAAAAATGTGAGATGAAGAAGTGGAGAGAGAGAGAGAGAGAAGCACGTTTCTCTTTGCCACAGGAACACGCTCAAAACGGCATGACGACAAACGACTCTGTTGACCATGATCATGGGAGAACCAAGTGACATGAGTCTCCACGCTGCTACGCTCGATACTACGACGACAGGAGACGCCTAAAAATTGACGCTTTGGTAATAGGTATTATTAATTTTCCCAGGTCTTGTAGGTCGCTATAATATGTTACGCGCATACTGATATGATTATAAAACTATAACATTACGGGAAAAAATCCACATGATCAGAGAACAAGAAAAAAATTCTTTAAAAAAACTAGTTTTCTTTTGGACTCTCTGATAGGAATACTCTGATTTATGACAGGCTCCAAGTTCGTCGCTAAATCAAGATGAAAGATACTTTTGGATTTTTTTTATAAAGTCATAAAAATCATGGCAGTTGGACAACACAGCCCATTTTAAGGCACGAGACGTGTACTGCCCATCAAACGAACAGAATACAAGACACCCTTTTTTTCGGCAGGTCTTCTTCATCCGTCCGTGGATGACTATATGACAGCCTTTCTGTTTTGTCAACTGTTGCTCATTTTTTGTACGAAAAAAAAACCACGCTTACTTACGCCACACACACACAACAACTATCCCTATATGCATACCAACAACAGCTTATGGCATTTTCACAAGTGATTCATACATAAATAATCTCCTTTTTTATCAGCGGTGCATCTTTCCATCTTTCTCGTCATCTCTGCATCCTCCTCACGTTTTCGTTATTGCATTACTCACCTCATCTCTCTCTCTCTCTGTGTGTGTGGATGATACTCAACGACAAGCACTACTGTCCAAAGTCTTTCACACTTTGTACTTGACTCTCTCTCTCTCTCTCTCTCTCTGCAATATCAGTCTTCCGTATTATCATACTACATGTTCCACTAACTACCTACATGGTATCAACTATTAGCATTAATCGGTTTAGCGATAAGTGCCTAAATCTTGGGTGTACCTATATCCTGTCAATCTGATAACTATTATTATATATACATGTGTGTGTACTGCTGTTACTACGGCTGTTGCTAGTGTTGCTCAGGAGGATTTGACATCCGACCAAAACACCAATGAATGGCAAACCTCCCAAAAAAGCTTCAAAAAGGATTTTGACTGCTGCCGTTATACTAACTATTGACTTGTTGATTATTATGCTGATAAAAAATGTGGGTATGAAACATAAAGTTATGTAAGCCTATATATAATCATGTGGTAAACATCAAGTGCATAAAAAATCTCTCGTGCACATGGACAACACGAGGGAGAGGAAAGAACAGTCAGCAAAAAATGTTTTTTACTTCTTCTTGTTCTACGCAGTATAGTGTATAGTATAGTGAGCCCAATGACCGACCGACCGTGTGCGTGTTTGTTTGTTTAGGGGAATTATGGGGTGACGTGAGAATATACAGGAATACCCTAATAACTGCATGTTGTATTGTATTGCTGTGTCAGACAAATGGAGTGATATGACACATTTTGTAATGAAAAAAATTAAATATAAATAATTACGTACCCATGGACGCCAGCTTGACTGCTCCAAAGAAAGTTGTTTTCCAAAGTAAATATTTTTTTTACAAAACTTTTTTTTTTCCACTGTAAAGATGAATTATTTCTTTGTGGTTGCTGACGTAACACATATATCACTTTTAGTTTTCACATGTTCAGTACTGTTTTGTGGGTTAATCCGTGTAAACAGCGCAACACGGGAGAGGTAATTAAATAAAAAAGAAAGTTTCACTGACAAACGAAATTAGGTTTCCTTTGTGAACAAGCTCTTAATTAGATTGTCGTACACTGTGGTCGAATGGCAAAAGGAAAAATCATTTATTTCAATATAATAATCCAATCAGTTCATTATTCTACTTTTGTTTTCCCAAAACTTATTTTTCGGCACCATTGTTCAACGTCGCGTAAAAACGACCATTTCATCAACGGTCCTTGTCGTTGTTGTAACAAAAAAATAATTAAAAAACAATAATATATGTAGTCAAATAAAGATGTGTTTCTTTTTTAAACTGAAACAACAGTAGAATGGATGGGGTGACAAAAAAAATGTCGCCAAAAAAAGTTACTTTGTCTTCTATACGGTTTTGAGCAAATAATTTTGCAGATTTGATGGCTTTTGTATTTGATTAATGGCGGCGCCAAAATAAATAAATGACTAACAAATCAAAG
>JAHZNB010007191.1:0-17625 GCA_027744295.1 Callyntrura guangdongensis | reverse complement strand
TGGTGGTAGTGGCAGTGGCAGTCCTTCTTATGCCACCGCGGGATCGTCCTCTAGTGGAGGCTATTACAGTTTCCACGGAACCCCTCCAAAAACTCCTACCAGCCCTGGTCCGGGTACATCGTACCAACAGTTTCTTACTGAAGATAGCGCACTTTCTCCAAATAGGAATAAACCAAGGAGCCGTAGTTTAATTAGACGATGCAGCAAAAAAGTTAAGCAGCAGGTGAGAGATGCCAGTACTGGACCAGGCGATTGTCAAATGACTTAAATTTTTTGACTTTGTCAATTATTACTTAGTGCATAATAACTATTTGAATATACATTGTGGAGGAAATAAAGGAATGTAAAAAGATAAAAGATACTTTAAACAAAAACCTGAATTTCTGATTAGATAATGTCGCAGATAAAAAACATTTGGAATCAACAAAATAAATAAACCTAATAATGTTTAGTTGTACGGCAATGTATATTAAATAATATAAAAACAGAAAAATACGAGACCAACAAGAATGATACAGGTAGGTTAAACGTTGAGTAATTTTAATATTACACAAACACAGTGGCTGCGGAACAGGGATTTCGAGGGGGGGTCAAGCCCATCCTGTAATGTATTAGGCTCCCTGTCCTGAAATGTTAAAGTAAAATTTCACGGGGGGATTTGACCCTCTCATCCCCCTGTTCCGCAGCCTATACACAAACAAATGAGGAGGTTTAAAATCCCAAAAAATCCAAAGTTTGACGTACACCGTTTAGGCTATGGCTACGGTGACATTACGCCATTTTTGGAATTTTTGGTACTGTTTTTTAGATATAGTGGCGCCAACATTCAACATACCTTTACCATTATTGTTGTGTAAATATATTTCCAGTATAAATAGTAGTCTATAACAGCTGGAGAATTATGCGGTGATGTAAATGTGTTGAAACTGTATTTAAATGATGAATACAAAGTAATTTGGGCACATTTTACTAGTAGTATATGTAGTAATTTACAACATATGAGATGTCATAGAAAAAGATTATAACGAATTAGGTTTATGGGGATGTACCCAACTTTTATTACGTCCTGGTAATGCGTTCAATACAGCGACGTGTTGTAAAAATGTAAAAAAAATATTTGTGTGTGATTTTAAAGAAGGTATTGAAATTATGTGTGTATGAAAACTTAAAATAGTACTCACTAGTAATACTTAATTAATTATAATATTATTGTAAAAAGTTGTATAAAATACTCTTTTTCAAATTTAATTGGGAATAAGAATAAACCATGCAGAATAAATCTTTTATCTACTCTAACTCTAACTTATTTATTTTTTAACTAACTGTTAGTAGTGAGGATTTGTCAGACATATTTAGCATTTAGTTTACATTGTGACAGAAAATCTTCCTAACGCTAAGATAACCTAAAATATTATTCTTCGTACGAGGGTAAAAAACTTTTCCGTGGTGTATCAATTTTTTCGTTGTTGTCATCAGAATGTATCTTAAGCATCGCTAAATCTACAACATTTAATGCCACATCTCAAGGTTTTACTAAATCTGGTAGAATAAACAATATAACGACCAATTTCCAATCATGAAGCTGGCCAATCATAAATTTCTGACTTAAGGGATGTGTCAAAGTTTATTTACTAGAAAGAGTTGGTTTCAAAAAAATAAAGTTTTGTCAGCAAAATTAGTAACTTATTCAAACAAAGAGTTTCTAAAACGGATGTTTTACTTGACTGTCATAACATGACAAGATTTTAGCTAATACAACTAAATGCGGGCAAAAAATTACGTATATTAGCTATTTTATCGTCAAACTCACTACTATCATGACGGCAAATATCCAAGGCAAGAATAATAGGTTCCATAACAACGACTTGTGTGTAAATATTTTAAATTTTAAGTCTTTATTATTCATAACTACTATATCAAGTACGTGTATGTTCGAATCACAATATTTAAAGTTAAATATTTAAAAAAAGAAATATCTGAATGTTTGAGTCATTAAAATTTACTTTTTACATACATAAATAAAATAAAATACTGCAAACATTTAACCACCTATGTTGCTCCGTATTTCTGTCGTGAAAGAGAAAGTGATAATAGTATCCAAAATTTAGACGAACATCCATCATATACGCTGCATAAAGTCCTTTTATTAAATACTTTAATAAACGGTTGGGTGCCATACTATGTTGTGGGCTAAACGGTGAACTCAATGTAGTGTAACTACTTGTGGATTAGTTTAGTTAGTGGTGGCGATGTATGAAATAAGTTTTCAAACTTGTAACCCAGATTAATTAACTACTTGTGGTCTTGTTTGTACTATAACATTGCTGATTAGATTGTTTATTTGTAACCTGAAGTTATTGTGCAATTTGCTAGTTTTTTTAATTATAGTTTTTAAGCTAAACTTAACCTTACACGACGGCTAAGTACTCATTTCTAGTCTCAATTGTTATACAATTAATTATGTAAATCAATATATACAATTAGTCATAATGTTATTTTAAAGACAAAATTCGTTGTAAATTGAAAACCGTATCTATTCATATTCCAATTAATAACTAATATGTTGAAAGGGTGTTTATATGTATTTCTTTCGTTCCAGATTAGTTGCTCTAGTTCACCTCATAATTGTTTTTGCGGGTATTACAATTCCTGGTTGTAAGATCAAGTTAAACCCTACGTTAAATATCTACTGAAAACTTCTAAAACAAATTATTCAACGTTCCGTTTCTTTGAGATCTATTTCAAAAATGTTTATATTTGGTTGCCTAGCTTCGCTAAAGTGTGATGTTTTTTTAATTTTACATTAAACCCTACTACATCAACACATGTAATATTATAATTAACATATTAAAGTGACATGCAGACAAGCAAAGAAATTATTAGCTCTATTCTTGAAATATTAATTTGATTAAGCGGGCGTGTCAATAAACAAATCATAAAACCAAAGTTTTTCCTTCCGCCGTTTCTTTCAACATTTATATTCATTATCCACTGTATATCGTGAAAATTATGCCATTATAAATGGTAAAAGCATTGTAAACCCGAATTAATAATAAGTTTTCTTAAATATTACTACGATTCTAAAACTTTATCTTGATGTTATGAAAAACTTGCTGTTTCATTTTTTGTCCTTGAAATAAAGTTATTTTTGGAATTATATACATGCATGCATTTACTGTTGCCTTGATTCAAAGAATAAAAATAAAATTCATTTTTAATAACGCTCATTCTCACACCAACAAGCTCGATCGATATTTATCGATACAAGCTGATTGAGTTGATAAAAACATGATATTTTCGCTTAACAGTCGACCTTTGTATCTTTAGACAAAATTAATGTTTCAACTCACTATTACCATCATTTTCGGATTTGGCAAAGGACACCTCAATTATTAAGCACGATAAAAAGCAAACATAATTAAATTGACAGATTCATCATACGTTGCACTTTCGATTTCTAATCAACCAAACATGTGCCGAAATTGAATATTAGACTCGGTGGAAGGTTACAGGTAATTACTGTGCTAGTTTTTACTATTTGGTTGAGGTAATAATGCGATGTTATAAAGTAATGTTGAGATATAAGATGCCAGATAAGAGTACAAGTTACAGACAGCACACCCATTTGTATTTTGGCTCTGTACCTGAAGAACATTTCATTTAGTGCAAAGTTCGAAGTTTCGGGTAGGTTCGAAATTTAGCTGTAGTTTTGGTTTTCTAACTTAAAACCGCTTCGTGTGTCCACATTAACCAAATAGCCAATTAAGATAAGCACATAAGACTACTCCCTTTCATTTGAGAGAATAGCTAAAAAAAATTAGAAGTAAACAGTTCAAGAAGTGGTCATCAGACACGTCAATTTTATACCTTTAATTTCATTTATACTCGTAGACTCTGTCTGTCTGACTCATCTGTCGTCGTGGGAATCCTGTGGAGATGTGGAGCGACAATGGAACCAATTTTCGAGGAGCAGATAAGGAGTTGCAGAAAGCGCTCAAGGAGATTTCAGGGGAGACAATTGGAGGGAACATAGCAAACCGAGGCATCAAGGCGAGGCGGACCATCCTCGGAAACCGGACCCTCAACGACTACCTCTTGGCAACCGTTCTGGTGAAAGCTGAAGCAATCGTAAACAGTAGACCTCTGACGACAGTTTCCAGCGACTTGGATGACCCAGAAGCAATTACACCTAATTGTTTCCTAATTGGAGCAACAAGTGTCAAGCAGTTGCCAGGGGTGTTTCCAGATGGAGACCTATCGCTAAGGAAAAGATGGAGGCATGCACAAGTTTTGGCCAACCACTTCTGGGGTCGATGGCTGAAGGAGTACCTGCCGACCCTTGCGTTAAGAGCCAAGTGGAACAAGGATACCACGGATGTCAAAGTTGGGGAGCTCGTGTTCGTCGCCGACCAGAACGAGCAAAGAAATCATTGGACCAAACAGTCGTGGATGCTGTATTTCCTGGAAAAGATGGTCGTGTACGAGTTGTGGATGTCCGTACCGCTGGAGGTATCTTGCGAAGACCAGTGGCCAAGTTGCTGAGGATTCAGGCTTGGCCAGTAGACAGTGATTCTACGTAGAATCACTGGGAGGGGAATGTTACGACGTTAGTGATAAGTGAATGCAGCGTGGTGAAGCAGCACGCCATCAAATACGTTTTGTATGTATCGCTATGTATTGTATAGTTTTTACTTTATTTGGTTTGTTGTAAATGCTTTTACTACACGCAACGAAATAATGCGTTTCTAAAAAATATATTGTTGTAAAAGTTCCAGTTCATCTCCAATGTCGAAAATTGGCATGGAGATTAGTTTTTAGTTACTGAATACGTGTAAAATGGGAAAAGATTATTGTAAGATTACGAAAAGACTTTTCAGTGTGTTTTTCTGTCAGTGGTTAGTACCCACACGGAATAAGTTGTTAGTTAGTCGTTCGTTATCTGTCTGTAGATTAAAAAAAAGAGGAATAAGTTCCTAGTTCTGTTCGTAGCTGATAATTTTACTGAATAAAAAAATGAGTAAATTGTTATATTTAATTTAACAATTGTGAGCTTAATTGCTATTGTGAGTTATTCAGTGACTTCAGTACTTTTTTATGATAATTGGCATTTAAAGAAACTGAGCATCATCGGAAACAACGTCATCATCATAACACACACTATATACTACCTCGTACGTAGTACACCATTGATTTTAATGATGAACTAGTATATATATGTGGAAAGGATGTGTTATAGGGTCTACCTATTGTTTTGGCCCGGCAATTGTACATGCGTACAACCTAATTATTTCTGTGATTATGGTAGTTGGTCGCAACCAGTTATAGTTAGTAGCACAGCAAGTTAGCACAATCTCAGTGATGCTCACATATCTATTACTGTAGAGTTGACAACTACTTTTCCACAAGCTTTCAAAAATTTAAAATGAATATTCAAAATGTTTGGCGTTTCTTTATTTGCTACTAAGGTAACCTTGGTATCATCTTATCACTATAAAATATCTCAGTATACAAATAATCATGTTTTGACACAATAATATTTTAGGTTGGTGGTGAAACTCATGAGCAGGAAAAGGGTAGGAAGATGAAATCTACACAAAATAACCGTGGTTGAGGGTTGCAAAATGTACGCTATAGATTAATATATGCTCAACTTGTATACAAATATTTCCATTTACTTAAAGCTAAATTATTAAAGTTTTGTGGTTTACAAATTGTCTTTTAATAATAAAAACACCTTTACAAAAACATGCTTGAGCACGGCACGACAATCGCTCGAAAATTTTCTTCCCATGCAAGCGCGCTGTAATTTTGTATTGTGGTTATTTAAGTGACCAAAAACAAATTTTCAGTAAGATTTTCGTCTGACTTCAGTTTGGTGACAAGAAAAAATTTCCACCTGCGATGACGATCAATAGTTGATGCCATTAAGAATTTAAATTCAAATCATAATTGTACTTTTTTGTAATTGTTGCTTATAGTGTTGCTCAAAAATACATTGAACCTTAATAGGCAAGACAAAATGATTTCGTAGCCGAACTTCTTGTGTGTGACAACATAATAATTTACGTTTTCATTAATTGCTAGGCCGGCCGAGCTAAGAAAATCTAATTTGATTATTTATGTTGATGTATGCTATGCTCTGATTTCTAATTTAATTTCCGTCAGGTAAAAATATGTGGATAAGTATTATGTTTGTCAAATAACATCTGACAATTGTAAATTTATGACTTAGATTTCTGCCTGACGCTTAAAACAAGAACCTAGGCAAATTTTTATTATTGCACATACGTCTTGAAAGCTCGATCAGTAAATTTGACAATCTTTTCTTCTTTTAACAACGCATTTATGAAAGCTACGTCAAAACGGACCCTATTTTTGGTACCCCTAATACTCCATTTTACAGTCAATTTTGTAACAGCATTGTATTATATTCTTAAAGTTGACAAATTCTGGTTCGTTATAACAAAAACGGTTGCCCACTTACTCATTTACGTTTTGCTGTCTACAACGAAAAAATAAAAAAGGCATAGGGGAATAGGACCGGGCGGACAGGATGCAGGCGGAACTGAACCCTTGGAGGAAACCGGGTTCGGTTGAAAGGGCCAGCACTACTTGTTACAGAGGTTGTAAATTTGCCGCATTGCATTTTTTTGTTGCATTTGATTCTTGCTGAAAATCAGTAAATTTCAACAAACAGAGCATTTGATCTTTCCTGAGAAACGTACGTTCCGGAGCCTATGCTTTTAATCAACTAACCATTAGGAATTGTTTCAATTTATTTACTCCTATAAAAAGGTACAAACATGTGTATATTTTCATAATTATATTTTTTGTCGAATTATATCTTGTAATTTATATATCAAGTAAAGACTGGCCGTTGGCCATACAAGTTTTTTCGTGTCATACATTTTATTTAAACTTGAAAACGTAATATTTTTAAAATTAACCTACATGATTGCATGTCCATGTTGTGCATGCTGTACGTACTTTATTGAGTCAAGTGTTTTTTTTAAATTCACCTCTACAATTGTTGTATTAAATAATTAGGTTATCAGTTATTTACTGCAGCACGGTATACTGACAGACGATTTTTAATGTAATAACGTTTATCCCAATATTCTCTTTTTCACATGTCATATATTCGCAACATACACTATGTGCTACACTATTGTGAATCAACATCACTTCATAAAATTAGGAGTTTTCAAGTTAACAACACGCGAACACGATGCGATTTTATCATAAAATATCATAGGGAGAACGTGTCAGTCACAAAACATCATGCATAACAACTTTTACTTCGTAAATTATAGTTATAGCTTTTTAACATTGTAGTTTATCTGGGTTTTTTAACTAACAAGCACTGTCATGTTTTAAATATGGTGCAACAATGTCAATAAAGTGTTTTCAAATTGTAAGTAAGTTCACATTCCAAAATTTAACATTGTAATTATCATGGAACTCATTGGACTTCAACTGAAATATCGCTGCTATGTGTACAAATAATTGGTGAAAATTTAACGAAAGTAAGTTCAGACTCCTTTCCCATCTCTTTAATTTGGTTAGTATGCTGTGGGATGGGAGATCTAATTTTAGGTAACATCTAAAAAATCGAATACTCTGTTCATTGTATTATAGATATTTAAGTATTTTGACTAAAATGAAGGTGCCACATCAAATTTTGTCATTGTAGATATTTCATATCTGACAAAGGAACTGAAAACAGAAAAGTTTAGTAATATGAACTGATTTTATGATAGTATTGTTTGTTTGGCTACTTTCTTAAGTTTCGTTGTCACCCCGTTTTTATGATAATTTTTTTAAAGATTCCGTATTAACAAAATAATATTTTCTTGCAGAAAACCAAGGGCAAAATATCAAGCACACGTCGGCTGCAGTATAATAAAATACAATGTTATTCATGCAAAGTGTAATAATATGAAACAAAATTTACAAATGCAGCAGTACTGCCGTTTTCATTTTAAACAGCATAATCAACAAATTAGCAAAATAAAACCGGACAGATTTAACTTCAAATTGTAGTACAGCAATCTGATATATACTTCCAAATTAGAACTTACAGGAATGTTTTTGTATTACGACAAAAATATTTTAAAAGCTGTTAAATTTAGAAAACAATGCAAAACAATTGAAAAAATAAGTACCAGTATATTTACACAATGTTCTGAATAAACATAAACAGGGAAGATTCCAACCAAAAAGAATCATTAGGTTTGGCACTACTGGAGGTTTAAATGAATGTTTTGTACCAACCTTTTTACTTAACTTCTTTTTTGACAATTATATGATTGCAATTGGAACACTAATTGGAGTTTAAGACTTCAAAAGTGTCAAAACACTAACACACCTTACCTTCAATCGTTAAACCCAACAGAGAGAAGTTCAACAAATTTTGTCTTAACTCGCTGTATGGATGTCCTCGTAAGTGTTGCCCCATTTTTAATGTATGTTGCAGTTTATACAACGAACCCGGAAGAATAATGTAAAACAACTAAGTTACTTCGAATAGTGTGCAAAGCTCTATGATTCATGCTGCCAATCAGGTTTATTTTTCTACATAAATTTTTAACCAGTTCCACAAATATGCTCTTTTGTTTTTCAACCAACCAGCATATACGTTAGTACGCGAACTTAGTACGAAGGTAAAAATGCATTGTTTGCCGATACATACAAATACAATTTCGATGCCCTAAGCTTATTCTTAGTTGGTCTTTAGCCTAAACAAGAACCCCAAAAGCAGTAAATGGTCTTTACAAACCTTACCTTGTACCCAACTTGTCTCTATCAAAAATAAATATTTTATCAAGAAAATCCAGCAAGTAAATTTTGTTTTAAAACCCGTTTTGGCTGAAATATGTACACTAATACCAAAAACCAAAATTTAATACGTAGAGAATTCAAAGCTATATTAAAGTATCCTCTTGGTTTTGGTCAATTGTAAACTTCTAATATTGCTAAGTATAATAAATTCATCAGTAGGTTTATTCAATGGATTTAGAAAATTGTAAAAAAATAAGCGCGCGCTTAACTAACCAACCAGATTCAGAGTTGAACGTATCCCTTGACGATTTTGTAAACTCGTTTATTGGTAAAAATGAAGTCAAGCTATCGTCAGACGAATGCTCTGACAGTTCTGAAAATAGTTTTGATATCGTTGCTTCTAGCATGTTTTTAAAGAGATGTCAAGGTAAAACATTGAGAAAGTTTTTTTACGAAGGGAGATCGGGAAACGCTGCGACAGTTTTAGGAGTCAATATTTCAGCACTTTATTCTTAGCAGGAACTGGCTTATATTGTAGTTGATAGAGGAAAGTCTGAGCTTTCTAATGCCATGGCAATCAAGACCTGATTAGCTTCTAGAAGGAATGGTGGGCATTTATGTATGTAAAAAACAGAAAAATGCTCTTTTTTCACTTTTCAAATTATGTTTGTCTAAATAAAACCGTCTCCAAAGTCTTTTATTTATTTAATTCCAAATGCAAAAATTTGTAGGGCCTGTCAAATTCAGGTTTGTAAGGAGGATGATACAGTTCGAGGTTGCACACATAAAATATTTTAGCCTTAATGACCTTCCAAGTGAGGCCGGCCTTGTAGTCATAAAAATTTGAGATCAATTTAGTATTTTCCAAGATTCTATGAGTAGGAGGATTTTGATTTTTCCAATATCTTAGCATTTGCTTTTTTAGTCAATGTAGCACACACTTCGAAAAAAATTGTTGAGAAAACTCTTATCATGTCTGCGATAACTGGCATCGTATTTTTTAAAGTGCTAATGGACTTGTCAAGCCTATAGAGAATGTGGCCGATTTTGCACTATGGGAATGTTTTTTTGAATTTTAATTCCCATTATTTACAAGCCCAGGATCTCTTTTTCCCGTTGATATGAAGATCAGTAAATTTTGGCATTCGTATGACAAGAAACGCGTTGTCGAAATTGCCGCAATTTTTCACGAAAATAGCTAAATTTTCGACTTTCTAAAAAATATCAGTTTTATGACTTGGACACAGATTGCCACCATTCGGCTCCAGAAGCTAATTAGGTTTTGATTGGCAAGTCATTAGAAAAACCAGACTTACCTCTATCCAATAGTATGTAATGCAGTTTCGGCTTAGAATGAAGTGCTGCAATATTGACTCCAAAAATTGTCGCAACCTTTCCCAAAATCCCTGCGTAAAGTAAAATGCTCGAGTAACAGTTGTCATTTCTCACATCAATAGCGACACAAACTATTAGCTGCCACGAAGAAGCAGTTACATCATTTGATCAAACGGTTTGTGAAGAATTGCGAGAAGATTCAATCCAAGGTTTTACCGCCAGAGGTATCTCCAAACATTTTTCAGTGTAATGAATGTTTTCCTACCATAAACAATTATACTTATAAAAAACTATTTTAACACTAATCTATAGAACACGAGGATTCAATGGAAACCGCAACCAGGAAAACTCAATGTAGAAATATTGGTATATTTGAAAGTTACTTTCGCCTTATAAACAATCTTGGTGTCAGCAACTATAAATACATTCAATACCGAATAGTGGACAGGGAGAGGAAGTTTTCGTTTCAGGTTGGTTACATACCATTTTCAGCATTGCTGGTAGAAAACCATTTTTTGTCAATATTTGCTACGGAACAGATATGACGTATTAGTTATGGTTTTTTTAAATTTTATAAAGGCCAACTGACAATATTTTTTAATTTCTTTAGAAACAACTTCAATAGCTTTTTTATGTGAAGTCTCAGAACTAGGTTGGTAGCCGTTAAGCAGAAAGTTTTAGTTTTACCCGGTTTAACCTTGGGGTTCAGCGGGTAGTACGTATAAAATTTGATCGGAAAATTCAATACTTCTTTGTTAGTCAGTCAGTAGCAAAAATATGTTTGGTAGACATTATCCTAATAATCGGGCATCAGCTGTTATCTCAGGCTTTGTAATTTACACAGGAAGTCTGAAGTTTTGTGAGTAGTCGGTGTAGCAAAACTTGGTCAGTAGCTGTTGGCCCAATGAGAAAAGTTAATTGCGTTTCATTGTAATATGGAAAACACTAATGTAAAAGTTTTCTTTACAGCATTTTCGTGCTATTATCTTGCTCATTATAATGAAAAGAATTACACAAAAATACCAACCAAGCCCTAAATGCTACAACGGAGCTACATCACGCACATACAATATTGCTATGGCTGTGGGAGGATATCTGTAGCTAAATACCAAAGTGTCACAAGAATAATACAAAAACAATTGTTACGAAGTTATTAATACTTTTCAGAGTTTATACTTCGGATTTTTTTCCTCTTGTGCCGTAATGGACGTCATTGTCACCCTAAAGTCAGAGATCTTTGATGCCGTTATTCAAAAGAAACTTACATCTTGCGTTCGTTTGGGATTTTCATTAGTTCGTGTCGTAAATAGGGGATTTTTCTTACACCTCGTAGCATGTCATCAAGAAAAAATTTCTATCATGCTAATGAATGTTCAGAAATTGCGCTGTGAAGAAACTCAAAGTACTTGTGATAATCTGGTAAGTTTGCTGTTTATTAAATTTTAAAAGAGTTTTTGGAACGTATTACATTACAATTTCGTTACTTTTAAAGCAAAATCTGCATTGGTCAAACTAACACAATATAGTCTGATAAGGTGTCTTATTTTTAATCTTGTAAAATATATCACATCACAGGTACAGTATTAGTTTGTAAACTGTCACAATCCCCAAACTAGTGATAACAGACTATTTTTGAACAGGTTGAGGCTTAAATTAAGATTTTTGTAATAAAATTCCCAATTAAAGATAGCTACCACTGGCAGGTTAGAAAGAAAGTATATAAAAAGAAGCGTATTTAAACTTAAAATACATTTTACATTCTCGTTGTGAAAACTTCAGTCATCATTTAAATTTGGGAAATTGCAAGTTTTTAGTGTAAGTAGCATTAAATACACATAAATGTAGGCACATTAATGGTTCATAGATAATGGTTTTTTGCCTATTTCTGTAACATAAAATAGCTTGCATGACATCTCATTGCGTAACCTAATATAATATACGGTTTACGTGGTTACATGACCAGTACCTATACGTCAATTTGTTGACGAGTTGGGATGTAAATACATTATTACAACACCAGACACCACAGCACTATCAGACGACAAAAACACTTTATGTTTCGCTTTTCCTTTTTCCATGATAACGAGAATTCTAAAAAAGATTTGTAATTTTTTAATACTAAACTAAAATAAAAAAAATTCAGTTATCTGCTATTGTTGATTTCAACAAAAATCGGAATAGATATTTTATATTACTTAAAAATATCAAAAAAAAATAATTGCCCCCGAAACTATAGCAGTCTAATCTTGAATTTGAAAACATAAAGACCACGACAGAACTAAAATGAAATATTTTGTTCCATGCTATTTTCAGTTACATGACCTTTTGTTACTTTTTCACAGTTCCGCATATTTAATTTTATAACAGCTTTTCAATTTATGTTGATGCTTTTCTTAGTGTTTGTAAATTTAGTCAAGAAAACTTCGTTGATACTTACGTATATATACCAGTGATGCAACTTTATTTAGTATTATAATTATGCAAGATAGTAACGTTTTACTTATGTCTAGCTGAAGTTAGTTAAATTTTATTTATATTTCCAGAAAAGCTCTAATTTTGGCTTCTGCGTCATTAATAATGACTGTAATGACGACAATATTCGGATACAACAGTTTCATTGACTGGACACCCCAACACGTGCTTGGATTGCGATCCTATATCTTGGCACGAGATGTGTTTTTATGGAGAACCTCAACATATACAAATGCCACAGAACAGTTATATGAAAAATATTATTACGGAAACACATCAATATCCACAGTTTGCATGGGCATTGCTGAAGGAATCCTACAATTTTGTGGAACATTGCAAGGTGAAATCATCAGGGATCTTTTACTGATTGCCTCCCTTACATTGCTGGCAGGATGGCAAGCTTTCGAAGAAAAAGTATCATCACAAATTATAGTTCATCCAAACCATGAGGATGATATTGCTGTGGAAGCTTGTTTAAAACAATACAAATTGTTGAGACAATTCAATGAGTCGGTAAACAGTGCCCTTGGAACGGTTCTGAATTACGTCATAATACAAAATCTTTTATTATATGCTTATTTATTTGTTCAACTAATGACTACTGATGAGGCCAATATATGGATTATTCATACGCTATTCGACGTCGTCAAGGCAACCGTATTGTACTACGTATCACTGAAAATTCACTGGACTGTAAGCACTTGTAGAATATGCAAGGCTTCGTGACAAAAAAGATCCAATTTTTAGATTGATTCACTTTATTAAATTATAGAATGACAACATCAAAAAATGGCATCGTTTGTTGTCCACGTACAAACATCCTGAAGTAATTGAAATATCATTAGGAATGACCTATCAAGCCGCCATTGACGATCTGGCGGACAACAATATAGGCTTAGGCACAGGATACTTTTTGTTGAACGAATCATTCCTTGTCGGTGTAAGTTTAATATATTCATTTCATTATTCTTGCACTTAAACATGAAGAATTAGTGTGACAAAATATGAATTTGTTTATAGTTTTTTGCTGCTGTTGCTTCAATAATTTCATTTCTGGTTGAGTCGGAGGGTAAATGACTTCTAAAATTAAACTTCGATGGTAACTTTCCAATCTCGGGTGTGCAGTTAACAACCAAAATAGCTGAACCATTTTAAATTATTGATGGATGGATAAAAAATTGGCATTCAAACAGCATCGCAATAGCGGCAAAGAGAACGCGTCAGTTGACGTACGTATCATACCACTCTACTGCAGTTTCCCTACGTTTATTTAATTACCTTATCCGATTTCCTAATTTTATCAATACTAGTGGAACTAGTTTACCAGTATCGTTCCGCACCATCACGCGTTACTTTATATACTAAGCTTATAACATCTAGTCGTGAAAGAGGTGTCATTATATTTAAACTAAAATGACTTTATAAGCGTACTAAGTTGAAATATAAATGCACCCATAAATATGTTCACTTGGCAAAGGTTAAGTTTACTCAACAAATTTTTATATATAATAATATAATATATACTACGTCGTACGTCATAAGCCATTGATTTTATAGATGCACTAATAAATATATGATGAAAGGATGTGTTATCGTGTCTACGTACTTATACGATATTATTGGGCATTTTTTTGGCCCGGAAATTGTAGATGCGTAGAACTTAATAATTTCTGTGAATATAGCAGTTGGTCGCAACTTATCATTAGTAGCGCAGCAAGTTTGCACAATCACAGTGATGATGCTCACATACCTTTTACTGTAGAGTTTACAACTACTTTTCCACAAGTTTTCAAAAATTTAAAATGAATATTCGAAATGTTTGGCGTTTCCTCATTATGGTCATGTTTGCTACTAAGGTACTATTGGTCAGTTTTATCACAATAAAATATCACAATATAATTATAATCATGTTTTGACGCAATAATATTTTAGGTTGGTGGTGAAACTCATGAGCAGGAAAGGGCTAGGAAGATGAAATCTGCACAAAATAACCGTGGCTGAGGGTTGCAAGATGTCCGCTATAGATCATTATATGCACAAATTTTACCATAAAAATACTTCCAATTCCTTAAAGCTGAATTATTAAAGTTTTGTGGTTTACAAATTGTCTTTTATTAATAAAACACCTTAACTTTACAAAAACATGCCTGAACAGGACAATCGCTCGAAAAGTTTCTTGCCGTGCAAGCGCGCTATATTTTTGTATTGCGGTTATTGTGTTTACCAAAAATATATAAATTTGCAGTAAAGTTGTCGTCTGTCTTTAGTTTTCTGACAAGAAAACAGTTCCACTAGCGATGACGATAAATATTTGATGGCATTAAGAATTTAAATTCAAATCATAATTGTACTTGTGAGAAAAACAAGT
Organism: Callyntrura guangdongensis; assembly: GCA_027744295.1. Classification (NCBI taxonomy): domain Eukaryota; kingdom Metazoa; phylum Arthropoda; class Collembola; order Entomobryomorpha; family Paronellidae; genus Callyntrura; species Callyntrura guangdongensis. The sequence continues at coordinate 2,669 of JAHZNB010007191.1, read as the reverse complement.
TCTTTCTTTATTATGCAACCTCAAGTGGATGTATATCATAGACTTTATGGCTCATGTAGTTTAATGGTAGGTCCCTTCTGCATCCTTTTTGTTTAAGGTTAGTTGCTTACTATTAAATATACTTAAATAAATAGCATTTGAATAAACATACACAGTTGCACTCTAACCGTCGAAGAGAGCACTTAATGATTTCATGGTAGCAGAGGATATACTGGCTGACCCAAACCCCAACACCGATCATCACAAAAAGATGTCTCGGGTAGAAGTGCAGAAGTTGTCCGACGACAACTACGACAGGTGGAAACAGCCCTGAAAAATCCCCGCGAGCGCGCATGCGTAGCTCGCGGGCTCGCCGGGGTGAAAAAGGTAAATGTTGCGGAACGTTTTCAATTTCTTTGTTCGCACCACAACAAAGAAATGCTTCTCAGCACGTAAAACCCTGTTATACGGAACGTAAATTTTTGTTCCGTAGATCTTAATATTCTGTTTAACGGAACGTCACTGATAGTTCTGTTCCGCGGAACCTTAAGTTCTGTTCCACGGAACGCAAAATTCGGTTCCATGGAACGCAAAATTCTGTTCCATGGAATGCAAATTTTTGTTCCGCAGATTTTGAAATTCTATTCTACGGAACGTCAGTTTTTCTTCCACAGATCTTAATATTCTGTTCCACGAAACGTAAAACTTTGTTCCGCAGAACTTTAAATTCTGTTGTACGGAACGTGAAATTATGCTCCACTGAACGTAAAATTCTGTAATCTTCAACATGTCTCATTCTACTCTGCAAAACCTAAAAATTCTAATGCGCAGAACGTAAAGTTCTGTTTATCAGATTGTAAAAATGTGATCAGTAGAATTTACAATGCTTTTCTGCAAAACGTAAAAATTCTTATCCGCTCAGTATTATAATGCTATATTAGTACACAATTTTTTTCCATAGGTTTTGTGCTGAAGATTTAGACATTTTTTGATAAAAATTAGGGCGCGCTGCGCGCGCATTATATTTGTTTCTTATTAAATTTACATAGTTTGGTATGATTTTTATATTCTATGAATACTGCTCTCAAAAATACAAATTTGGACGACAGTTGAGTTTACGAAGTTCAGTTTAACTAAATTTCGACAGCAGTTTTCTAGTATATTAGTACTCAAAATAGACACTGAAGAAAACACGCTAGGTTTTTTTTACTGTTTTCCGATATTTGAAAATTATCATTATATCTACAAACGTACACAAAAAAGCAAACGCCAGGTACGTCGCAGATATGATTTGGGAATTGTTCAAAGTACACCTACTGATATGTACCTAAAGTAACAACTATAAAACCACAGGCATAAGGTTACGTGTCTTCTTGTACGTTGAATTAATAATTCTTTACTCAGCAGATAGCTCTACTGAAATTACCGTATTGCGTAAAACCTTAAGTGAAGCTTTGCAAAATGGCCCGACTTACAATTGTTACTATTGTATTGGTAATATTACTTCCTTGACATCTTATGGCGTGAAATAAACTTTTAATTAGCATTGTTGGCGAGAGAGACGACGGTAAGAACAGTTGGAGTAATTTGGTGTTATCAGAGACATCAACTATGTATTTAAAGACATGGATGTAATGCAAAAGTTAGTTTACAGTGCAGAATTCCATATCTCTCGGTTAAATTAAAAATGGGTGGCGTGTAAAATATCATATCCAGTTTGCCATTATGTACTAAAACACGTTCATGTGTAGTTGTACTTTAGCTTTACATATGTCCTCGGGAATCAGTAAACATTTACAAAAGTTGTAATATCTGATCAGTTTTTGTTTCATAATGAATAATTTCAACTGAAAGACTATGTTTCAGGGACTTATATTATATATAAGATATTTTGCAAATTTCAGCCCGAAAAAATACATAACTAGTACCTTTAAACCATAATTACCTAGAAAATATTGTTGTAATGCAATAAATTTACCATGTTACCAAGTATTTAGGCATTTAAACTTTCTCCGCATTAGGATAACTTAGATTTAGATTGGATGGAATCTAACGTTTTCACCTAAACACTAAATAAGGGTAACAATAACAGTTTACTGTGCAGGGAAAGCTCTCAGATGACTAGAGAGTTCGTTAACTAATGCATTTTACATATTTCCCCTTTATGTCACATGAGATCAATGAACCAATTACCAAGTGCCTTTCACAAGGCTTGTAATGGGATTTTTTTTGCACTAATGTAGTTTTCTTTAAGTGACTGTAGAATATGCCGGAATATGTTACTTAATTTATGTAGTTATATACATATATTACGATGTTTTCTCCAGCATTTCCAAACTGCTTGAAACACATACACAGGGTAAATATTTACACCCTAGAATATATTTGTATAAATCGATATTAGGAAAATCGTATTCTATCGGTACGGAATCCTATAATATTTACTTTGAAGATAACACTTACGCCAATCTCTATGAACGCATTCTAAGGTAAACAAAAAAGCGAAAGTTTGAAGAAGTGACATAAAGCTCAAAATTATGCATATTTTGTTCCGGAGGTTATTATATAAAAACGAATTTTTGAAATGAATAGGCTAGACTATGTCCTTAAGTGAAGAAGCCCCTCGTTGCTTGAGCAGTCACGAATATCAGATTTATTGTCAAGTAGAAAGTCTACTCGTTACGATATTC
>JAHZNB010007190.1:0-11269 GCA_027744295.1 Callyntrura guangdongensis | reverse complement strand
TAGTGAACATAATATGTGGTCATCATCATCTTGATGGTGATATTGTGAGCCTCCTACTGGAGAAAGAAAAGCGTGCTCTCTTATTGCAGTCGCTGCTAGTGCCACTACTACTTTAGTTGCTTGCGTATGAGCAGTTAGTTTTCTCCGTATTGTTCTGCCTACGTGTGTGATATATTTTTAGATCACTCCACGTCTTGTATCGTGACCTGACTTGGAACTCGTCTACTAGTATATAGTAGTGCTGCTTCCACTGGAAAAAGTTTAGTGGAGAGGAAGTAGGAAGTGTGGAAGCATTGGCGCTCTAGAGTCTGGAGAAACAGCAACATCGTTCAAGCAGAGCAGAGAAAGAAAACGAGCAGGAGCAAGGTGAGAATAACAAGAAGTAACTACATATAGCCAACAGAAAAGTAGTGACTAGTGACCATTTACGTTTGGAGGAAACCATGATTATTGTGAAGTTTTGTGTTGTTTTTTTCAGGGTGATACGATACCGAGTGTAGAATTTTTGATCACCGCAACCACACCAAAGAAAGTCAGACGTCAAGTAAATAATTTCCTTTGGAATTAGATTTCAGAATGAAAATGGTAGTCCAGCACAACCACAGTAGCCCAGCATTGCTAGCTTCTCGAGCAAGCATATTTAGCAACTCTTCGTCGTCAGATGGGGGTGGAGGTGGAGGGATTGAATACGATGGCGGACCTACTACCCCAGAGGATTTAAAAGAAATTCTGAGTGATCGCTACTACGCGAGCCAAATCCCTTGTCGGCACTACGATGAAATATTTCCGGGCATGTACCTGGGTGATATGAAGACAGCGCGAAACGTGCTTACTCTTGAGAAACTCGGTATCACTCACGTTCTCAATGCAGCATACACGCCGACCCCATTTACTGATCGAGAAACCAGCGAACTGTACTACAGAGAGAGGAATTTTCCATGCGAGTTTATGGGAGTTGCTGCGCAGGACTTTCCAAGTTACAAGATTTCGCAATGGTTTGAAAAAACTACCGAGTTTATTCACGCGGCTCTTAAAGCAAAAGGTAATATTGCTGATGACGCAAAGGTTTTTTTATGTTTGAATATAAATGGCAACAAAAATTTTTATGTTGGCGTAGGCAGGGTATTTGTTCATTGTCAAGTAGGAGTGTCCAGAAGTGCCACTCTTGTTATTGCGTATTTGATGATGAAGCACAAAATGCCAGCAATGGATGCTGTTCAGCTTGTTGGGTAAATTGAGACTTAATAGAATTAATGTTTGATTAATATTGTATGTCATTGTTTGACGTATTGTTTGATTTCCAATCGTAACAAAAGATCTCGCCGACCAATTTATCCAAATGATGGATTCTTGAAACAAATCTGTGAATTGGATTATCGATTGAGCCATCCTAAAAGTAAGTTGTTTCTCCGCACATTATCTGCAGAATTATCATTAATTTTAGATTTAGCAATAAGATATTCCTTGTTCTCATTTTCGTTTCAGGTGCTATGTTTAGGAGCTTGTCTGTTATGTCCCGTCGCACAATTTCCAGATTGTTTCGCTCTTCGTCAGCAAAGTCACCCTCCTCCTCCTCTTCCAAAAATAAAGCCACGGGTGGAAATGATAGCAGCCATGTTAATAGCAGCGAACGTAAAAATTCCATTTCACTTTTTGGATCCACTTGCAAAAGCACGCCTCCAAAGCGCTGACATTCATCCGCAGGAGTAACGTCTCGTTATTCCGAAGAAGTTTACGAGCCGCATGAGAGAAATGATAAAACGACCGCTGAGTTCAGGCGAATGACCATAAATGTTCACTCAGTTAACGGATAAAAATTAAACTTGTTCAGAACTAAAAAAAAGTACATAATATGTTTATGCCAGAACTTTTCATCTACTGGACACAATAATACGAATGTACTAGTTTTACCATGCCGCCTGTACACTTCGGTCGCTATATCAGTTATTCCAAATATGTACTCATTACTAATTGGTCAGGGTGGAAAAATGAAATTTCTGGGACACATCAAATGTGACAAGCAATATACGTAAGTAACTTGTGTAATTTAGCATTGTAATTTATTGAGTTCGAAAATTATAAACTGTAGGCGGGTACATATTATTATGCCAAGCGTAAAACGACCCTCTGTTTTCTCAAACCAAATGCTGAAATAGGTTTGCAAATATAAATGAATGCAACCAGGTATCCGAATTCTGGCTCTGTAATGAAAGAAAAATGTACGAGCCCATATCACAATAACAAAAGGAATCATTCCATTCCAGACAAGAGAAACTAACGCAATATATATTATGCACTATTTATTAACAATACGTGTAGATGTGGTTCGCACGTATAAATCGAGTGTTAAATTTGATGAAATACTTCTGCAATGAAGAATAACTGTAATACTGTTGTATACCGAATATATTTTTTAGCTAACAGGCTAATCTGTAGGCTATTATTATTTATTTTTCGAATAACAAATAAATACATAATATTGATCATCACCTCAACAAACGTAAAATACTGCAAGCAAGCAGTTATATTAAGTTATACGTTATAATATATTATATATATGTATCTATATGTATGTTTGGGTAAGTAACCGGTAAAGCACAATGAATAAATTTTTGTTTGCATAAACTGGTAACATGGTATGTAATATAGTACCGTATAATAAACTAATATTATAAAAATGACTTGAAAATTGAAAAGTTTATGTAACTGAGTTGTTGCAATTTGCAATCTCTGTAAGGAAGAACACCACGCATACATGCAATGAAATAAAAGAATTGAAAGGGTATTATTGGTATTAAAGCTACTTTAGAGAATTTCATTCCCTTTTGATATTTTCTCATTATGTGAAGCACCCTCCAATCCTTACAAGACTACCGGCTACCGAACATTATAAATAGAGTCAGAAATTGTTTTCAACGTTATATTGACTCGTTGTTAAAGCTCACATAATTCGAGTATCATCATGTCTTCTTTTATCTCCGAAACTCATTACTTTAATGTTTTTAGATCTACCGATATAGATACATATATAATATAAATACTTAATATGTACCTTTATGTTATCATCATCATTGTCATCAGATTAAGTTCATAGTAAGTAGGTTGTAGGTAGGTATATGTTTTTATATGATACATTGAATAGATATACGTTGGGTGAGTAAACATAGTCCCTTGTGTTCTCCTCTTTTTCGAGTGAATGGATAATTTATTGGCTTAAGGTATGGTTGGTTTTGGTACACAAGAAAAAGAGGAAGTGATTAAACTGGATTAGGTGTGTTTTAATAAGCGCATCTCACACACCTAATTGACTTGAATTTAATTTCTTCACTGGAGAATCCCCTTTGGAAATAAGTTAAGCTCAACAAAGTCCTCAATGACTTGAATAAGAGCTTCCTTGGTCACTGCAGGATAATCCCATTTATCATACCCAGTCTTCACCGCGAGCTTACTTCCATCAAGTGACAAATGCCTTTTGTTCAAACTGTCTGGATAAATGTAGGGAGAAAGTGGAGTATTACTCACACCCGAATCAGCACACATACTAGCCCAAGGAGCCATGTGTTTGTCATTAATCTCCTCAATGAGCTCCTGCACGTCTAGCTTGGCTATAGTTGATAGTGCAGTGCCAAGGAATTCATGAGTCACGTTGAATATCTCACTGATGAGGTTACTTAGGTGGCCTTGTGTTGTTTCTCCTTTGTCAACAACGTTGTAAGTTTCACCTGGCTCCCCGTGCATGCACAAATGATAGGTAGCCTTAACCAAATCTACTACATGCACTGTATTTACTCGTACATCACCAGTCCAAGGGAGCTTCATTACTTCTCCAAGATGCTTGTATATGGCACCCATCAAAAGCCTCGGAGCTATACAAACCCAGCCATTATACATAACAACGTACTTTTTCTCATTAATCAAATTAACATTTTTAGTTTCCCTTTTCAGAGATATTATATAGGTAGTATCATGTATGGAAGAAAAGACTTGATTCAAAATCACGTACTGATGCCATTCCTATCTCCCACGCCGTAAACCAACGCAGGCCTAATGATAATATGATTCTGAACACTTTTCGCAACCAACTTCTCCGCTTCGTGTTTGTACTTCACTTCATTGTTCCACAAGTCTAGTTGGTCTGTCTCCTTGTGTTGGCTCTAGAATTAAAAGACATACTAGTATGAAGGAAAATGAAATAAGCGTAATAACCATCATTACATATTGAAAATGCTTCTAAAAACCTAAAATGCAATTGATTGTCATTATCATCAAGCGAACTACTACACCAGCCTCAGCTCATTTATTCCAGAGAATAAAGATGAAAAATGGCCCTCGAAAGGCAATAACGCTACTTGGATTCAATACAAAAAGCTTTAACAAAATATTAAGCTTCTCTTTCTCTCTCTCTCTAACTCCTTATTTTATTTTCAATTTCCATTCCTTTTTCATTATTTTCAACAGAGTACCAGCCAGAGCTAACTGAGAGTTGAGTGGCTGACAGAGACAGGCATCGGGAGAGAGAGAGAAGAAGAAGCCCAAAAGAGACGAAGAGGAAAAGAGGAAATTAAATTAGCATCCGTTCAGCATCATCATCATTACTGTAGCTATTACCCACCCATAGTATTTTTCTCTCCATTTCAACACAACTTCATTCTTCATACTCGCACGGCCTTTCTCTCTCTTTCTCTCTCTCTCTCTCTCTCACTCGCCGGAGTCTTTTTGCCAGCCAAGGTTATTTTGGGAGATCGGAGATGGGGCATACATGATGATGATACCAGAAAATGATATGGTACTCTTAGTGTTCGTACTAACACTTAAAGAGAAAATTCAATGAATTCAATGAAAGAAAACAAAGCCAAAGTCACCACACAGTTCTGAAAACGTCCTCCTACTACAGCTCCAACAAAAATGCCTTGATATGATCATTATTATGATGACGACAACGATGGTCAAATGGTTATACAAAAGACGGCCTCCGTTTTCCTTTGACTAAACTCAATTACGTATTCAAGAGTAACTACGTATTCAGGACTCAGCTTGAGGGAAAGTTTGTGGCGTTGGAAGAAGACAAGATGTGTAGAGGTTAGCAAGGACCGAAAGGGTTATTTATTATTGAATTAAGGAAAAGTGTGGGAGCAGGCAGAAAGGTTGGACGGAAAAATTCGAGAAAGGAGGGATGTGCAGAGCGCGGCTAGAAAGGAGAATAAAGTAACAATTTTGGCAGGTTGTTTGCGACTCGCAATTCAAGTACCGAAATGGTACTTCTAAACACAGCGAAGTTGTAGGTATACCGGTGGTGGTAGTGGTACTAATGGAAGGGGAAAACAAGATGGCAGAGAGGAGAGAAGCGCTGTTTCAAGTGGAAATATGTCCTTCTAAACAGGCTTTACCATCAATACATCTTTTTTGTTACAGCCACTCCTGCTGCCGAAGGTTTTGTAATAAGAGTTGAGAGCATCATTATAACTGTAATAAAATGACATTTATGCTCGTTAGTCGCAATGAAAAGTGGAAACGAACTGAAGGTAAAAGAATTTTTTTTCTATAGAAAGATCGTTTTGTGAAAGAAATCAAAGGAAGCGATGCGGTCTTGAAGAAAGGGAGAAATCTTGTATTTTTCTTTTTTGCTTTCTCCTCTCTCCTTTCTTCTGCCACTTTTATTCTTTTGGGTAGATGAAAAAGACGTGAAATTTCTATCATTTGGGTGTGCTTCTACCCCGACATCGATTTTGGGTACACGTAAAGCACACGTGTGTATACTTGGTATAGCTTCCTTTTCCGCTCTTGCATGTTTTTTTCATTTTTATCGTTTTTGTCGCTTACTTTTTCGTTGGTGTACAGGGACCCAGTAGAAAACTCGACGTAGCGTTTTAGTCGATTCGAGAATTTCTTGTCAACAAACTCACAAAGGTTGGAGGTCAACTTGAGAATCCCATCTTTGTACACAGGTTCCGACTGGCCCTTTCTCGTCTCCGCAGCAAGGTTAATCACGTAGTCGACGTCATCGTCAATGTTTTCAAATGCTCGTTCGCAACTCTCTAAAAACACCAGTAATAATAATCAATAAAACGGAAATGACAGGGAAAATTGGAAAAAAATAAAATAAAATCGTAAAGTGTCAACAGCAGCAAAAGCTGTGTCACTCTCTAATAACATGTGTTATGTAAGATGCTGACTGAGAAAAAAAAACATAAGGAAATTTGTGACGCAACACAAAAAAATCCCCATAATATTTTTAATATAAAAAGCTTATGCTAGTGGTGTAAATGCATACGTACGTTGAGTGATCAAGTTGGCACTGGTAAATTTGACTTTAGGATCCTTAAACACAGCCAAATGGGTGGCATTTAGCCAAGCGATTTCCGGTGGAGTTTTGTCCACCACATAGATTGTGGACGCTTTGTCAAGCAAGTAGGTAACTAGATGTCGACCAATAAATCCGGAACCTTGACATTTGGATGTAGATAGCACAGAAATTAATAAGTGAATATTTGTTGTATGTAGTGTGTACCAAGTAAAGAGCCAAGTGTGAATACATGACATAATTCAGGATTTTCGGAGTGTGGATTACTCATGTGCGTATAGGTATTAATAAAAAAAATCATGCCTGTTATATAAAACGTTTTATGTAACATAATATTTTTTCGTGTAATACCTCCAAGGATAAGAAATTTTGGAGCGATAGTTGCATGTCCATTCTCCGGTGTGGAAGCCATTTTCCCAGCGAGGTGGTTGGATCCAAGGAGTACACGTTACAGTAAATACCCACTTTGTCACTGTCACTTTCTATTTGGAGAAGAGATAAAAAAAATGCTTGTATTTGTTTTCCTTTTGCAAATATGTGCCACAATTCAATCCCAAACACGACTTTCATGCACGTTGCATTCTTTTGTATTCTACTCAGGGGAAATCTCTAATCCTACAAAAAGAACATTTTTCTACACGACCAACACTTTTCTTAATACTTTTCCCTGTGTATTTGTATGTCAAATGCTCTACTATATACTCCCTGTACAAAAAATGTCGTATTTTATTAGCTGACTATTGCTGCAAACAATGCGACTAGTTGACAGTGCAATTCTCTGTGACAGTTGCAAGGAAAAAGTCATGTACTTACAGTAAAATGGAGCTAGAGTACAAACACCGCAATCCAAGTGTTACTCGTTGGGCTGTCAATCGGTATTTGTGTGTAACCGTGCGTGTGTGTACACGGTGAAGTGCTGCTGGCTGTTGTGGGTTGCAGTGTGAATGGAAAGCATTCAAGGGGGTCTATCTATATAGCATCGTAATGAATTGACCTTATAATGATGACGATACGGTCGTGAATGGGTGCTTCATAATATCTACATATGTACATAACAAACTAATTACTAAAAAATGAACGGTCTGATTCCGATTTGACAACCTATACGTTTGTCTGTATGCATTAATTCTTTATAGTTTGTGTAGTCCGTCGTCGCAATGAAGTGATACAGAGACCAAAACCACAACGTGTACCAAACAACGTTAACTTTGTATAATATTTTCCTTTCCACATTACCCTATCATCATCACACGGCACAACATATTCGCATTCTCACTTCTCAAGCATATAAGTCGCATGCAATTTTTTTGGTTATTTGCTTTAGCTTTTGTAGCAGGGTATAAGGTGACGCTTTTTCTTTTAATATTGGCCAGACGTACGATAGTAAATGTAGACATGAAATATTTCACTTGAAGCAAATAACTATGTAAATGATGACCAATATCAATTTGTATACCTAATAAGTGATTTCCTTTCCTTTATCAATTATTCCAAGCTTTAAGTCATTTTACTGTATGTACAATTTATACAACAAACTCCACTGAGCACTCTCAGTAAATAAATACTTTATATTTATAGCACGGCACTAACTACTTGACAAATTCACTACAGGCTGACGAGGAGATTTTGTACTGTTTTACATTCTACTTTGCTGAATGGTAGTTTAAAAAAGTGGTATTTGACGTGTGCAGTAAACGATAAAACGTTAAAAGCCAAAAATAAACAACTATCAACAGAAAAATTACTGGGGTATAAACTGGAGTAAAAATGAATGTATTAATCTGTCACGATGAAAAGGGAGAGAGGTAAGAAGAAATACCTGTTTGAGAACAACACGTTTGCATAAGCATGTATGTAGTATTAAATACAGTTATACTAGCAAATGCTTAACTAGCAGAAAATGTAACACTTGTGTAATTGGCAGTGAGTGAGTCTTGCATACTGCCGGCTACTTCTATAATGGTGATTACTGGCACCTCTCATGACTGTCTACGAGAGACCTCAAAAAACTTTGCGGAAAATAATCAGGATAACAAGTGGAAATTACTAGAATCTTGTTACAATGTTGGAATTATATATATTTACATGCCAAAGAAATTGTATGCATGCACAAAACAGAAAAACGACAAACCACAGACAAATAATGGCATACTTAAATGGCTTGAGTTACTACTATATCATGCTATATGCATCGACGAGCTAATAACAACAACTCAACGTACAACTACTAGCCGAAATTGCAACAATGTTTATTAAACACATTTTTATTTGGATTACCATTATTATCAATGAATAAATTAACAGCTTTCAGCTTTTGTGTTCAGCTAATTTATTGCTTAGTGGTAGTGGTGGCTAACAAGCTGTATAGAATAAGAATAGATAATCAATTTTCTGTAAGCAAGCAGCATACATGATGATAAGTGATCAGGCAAGCGAACATTAATAACTTATTGCCTTAATATGATATTCATTTTACGACTAACGATATTAAATAAATATTTGTGTTAAATACATTGATATTTTGATATATTGCTGTGTACATGAATGAAACATTAATTCCTTGGCCATGACTGAATGATAGAAGAGAACAATGCTGGAGGAGTTGGTAGAATTTGAAGGATGTTATTAATTGGAAAGGAAATAAAGGTCAATTTTCTACTTCTTCGAAAGAATGCGTTGACGTTGTACACATAATTGACAATTTTATAGTTTGTCTCGTAGACCTATATAACCTATATTACTTTTGTCATGTCAAGTGTCATGTTAAATTACTTCATGTCCTGTGTCCTCCCACATGACGTACCCGATCAATAGAAATATGAGCTGAGTGCAAGTCACAAAAATCAAGGTATTTATTAATGCAACACACGTAAAATTTATGTTGATTTAGTATAAACATCAACAAGCATGGTCCTTAAAACTGCATCCGGCGTCATCTTAAAGTATCCGCAATTGCATTTAATATTATCTACATACATGGAAGTTAAAGCTCTGTCTACTCATTCAATTTAATAAAGTGCACAGAAAAAAATCAAAGGCATGGCAAGATACTAAGAATTTATAGTGTAGTAATCGAGTCACGTCATTGTAATAAAATACCTGGCACATCATTTTTCTTCGAAATGCATATCATCGACATTGTAGTAAATATTTAATGTATTATTTGTATCACAACATCATATTATTTTTGTTATGCCTCCTGCGTAGGTAACCATCTTTCTTGCCTTTTGCATGGTTCTCTATCGCTCTTTCTACAAGTCCACACATTCTCTACCTTGATGTTGTTAATCTCAATGTACGTCAAATTGAATATCAGATAAGATACCGCGTGGCACAAAAAGTTGATAATGAATGAAATGGAGCGTGACGTGACAACTACTACTGCTGCTGCATGACTAATACAAATTTCTGGGTACCACAATAAAATTGAGTAAACGTAAAAAATTATAATAATGAGCATACGGCCAGGCTAATAAAACTTTGTACATCTACTTACAAGTTAATAAATAATTTATGATTTGACTGTTTATAGCAGTTACTCCACCACACTATGCTCAAAATCTCGTATATCCTCCCATCTCTGCGCAGTGCCCTCGCATCGTATTATAATATACGAACTCACGTCATGATGATGATGATGAACCTCGGCTCTCTCTCTCTCTCTCTCTAGACAGGGTAGTTTGATTTTTTATGAAAAGTATTTACATTCATCTCCATTTAACATGTATGCGATTTTTAACCATCGTATATGACCTGTGTCTACTCTGCATATTAGTATATCTACAAAATATTATACGTTTCGTTTAGTGCACTGACGAATCGAATCATAATTTTTCTACAGAGAAAATTCAACCTTGCTTAATATTGCCTACCCGACGAAACTCATTCTGCCCTTGCGATTATTAGTGCCACTGCAGCATTATTTGGCTATACTATTGACCATACTCAGCTTAACGAGATGATGATGTTGGTACACAGAAAAAAAATACAAGTCCGACATGTGTCGAGCTTCTACACAGCTACTTTGATGATGTCCATTTTTGTGTGTCTAGGCATGCTCACATATTTCCCCCTTCATTTATTCTCTTCTCACGAAACAAACCTTTCAATTCAATTACACTTTGGATATGGCACTTGGCAAAGACGATGATATTGATGCATCCTGTATGGTAGTCGTACGCCCCCGATAAACCGGCGGAAAATAATTTGTGATATGCAATGTGATGGAAAATAATATTATTGTTATTGCTGATCAACCAAGCAGAAAATAAATCTTTTCCTGTCCTCAGCTGCTATACCACATATATATTACATTTTATCCATGTACCTGCTTTGCGTTGATGCTGGTGCTGCACCATAAGCTGGACGTAAGATTATACCGCAAGCTCCTCCAGGTAGAAAGCTGTATCTCTGCCCAATTCTTTTGATCCGTCAAAGCACAATCTCTCTTGACTCGTGTGTCTATTTGCTGTCTCCTCCAAAAATGTACTCACTCTGCCAGAACCACACTACCCAGAATGTTACTAGAAGTGGAAGACGAAAAAGAAGCACTAGTAGTAAAAATGTGTACCCACCAAAGATCACAACCACAAAAAGGGATTTTTTTCTTTCAAGACACGTATAATACGCTGCTTTCATGCAAACTAATACTTTCTACATATTCCCAAATTTATTCAATAAACTTTTTTCAATTTATAAAACACCCAATTCAAACTTTTTTACCAATTCACCATCAAATACTTTCCTACGAGGGAGAGAGAGAGAGAGGCACACATACTTGCCACCACTGAAAAAACACGATTGAAAGGAAGATGCAATGCAGCTGTATTAAAAAAATACTTCACAATATTCTACATGATCCCACCATCACCGTCCGTCCACACAACTTCACTGCTACGACATGCAAAACTACACGTCAATAAAATAATAACAACAGGTCTCTTCCTTTGCTTCTCTCTGCTACTTTTA
>JAHZNB010007189.1:0-12074 GCA_027744295.1 Callyntrura guangdongensis | reverse complement strand
CCTGTTAATTTGAATCAAGAATTTACCAATAAGTTACGGGATATCCCCGTTTAGCCAGAGTAAATAAACATTGAAGTAAACACTACATAAACATTGGTTGTAATATGCAACTTAAAACATGTGTTGAAAGTAACTTATCTACGTTTTAAAGGGAAAGGGAAATGAGTGTCAATGATGCCATTCAATGACACTCGTAAAGTGTGGTACATTTTATGGAATTTGCTACTGGATAAATCTTAATTACCTTGTTCACATACTAGTTTACTATCTGTTACTGTTTACTAGCTGGAGAGGGGTTGCCCTTTATACGCTACTGTGCCATAAACTTGGCAATGTAGTTCATTGATTTCATAAATTGGCATACACGTGTACATCTTTTCGTACATTGACTGCTTAATACCTAACTGTTTAAAATAGTGTTACAAATTCCCCTACAATAAGACTTAAAATGCCTATCGGACATACAGTAAAGAGCTATCCATAACAGTAATCATAACTACGTAAAAATGATGAGCATTACGGAAACTATTAATGAAATGAAATAAAATGGGATTAACATACACTGCGTATATCTAAAGGCTAAACTTATCGCTTTAATTGCACTATGAGTTTATATTGTTGTGGTTCTGTTGCTGGATCCTGACATGTGTGGGAGATGCCTGTGTTCCTCATAAACATTTTCTGTATGGGGGTCCAGTGAGACGTAGTCGCCAGAGTGTGATGAGTTGTTCCTTGCTGGTACTGGAGGAGGGACGATTGCGAACTTGGCAGCATCTCATTCTCGGCGATGTTTTGCGGCACGGCGGAGAAGGTCACGAATAAACAGTACAAATGTAAGAAAAATGTAAAAAATACAAGTTTATTGCCATAACAGTCAAGGTGACGCCTTTCATAATGCCGAAATCATGGCTCTCATTTTCGGAATGGGCGGCGGCATAGTGAACTACAGATGCTAAACCAGGAATGACAATAGAAGATCCGCAAAAGGATCTATAATATAGAAACACAACAGACAAGGTTATTATTAAGTTCCATAAGAAGAAAAGGGAGTAATAGGACGATGTATAGGTGTAATGGACAAGACGCGGTGTCTTCAAACGCTCAAGGATGAAATGTTAGGACATGGATAAGTTGACAACTGGCATCGATGTCCAGTTGTAATTAATTACGCTCTACAGGTTTGCATAGGTTGGGGCCTCGTGCTGTGTGAGAAAAGATAAGTAAGCGGAGGAGATCGTGCTTCAAGCGCTGGGTACGATGTGTTGGATCTGAAAGTCTGTCATCAGAGTATTGGGACATGGCATCGGTGGGGTGATTGTGGCTATTCTGTCGGACAGGTGAATAGAGGAGTTACAAGGCAAGGTCATTTGGACGCTGCCTACATCGGCGTTAGTAATTGGGAAATTGGATGATCCAATTTGTGCGTAAGACTTGGCGGGAGGGTTAGTGATAATAAAGATGGCTGGGGTGACTTCAGTGACAACGGTGTCACTGGATTCTACACATTCAAAGGCACATGCTTCATTCAAAATCTCTATGGTTGATTTTGAAAATAATCGGGATGGGCAAGAGAAGCCTCGCAATTGGTCCGATTGCGACCGCGGGACAAAATAGAGTCCATCGGTGCGTTGACATTTGTGTAAGTGAGTCCCGGATATAAGAATTAAACTCACACCGTTCGTAACGACTTAAGTGTGTTCGAGACGGAATCTGCAAGTGGACTTTTTTCACTTAAATTTCACTGTCACAATTTCGTATAACCGATGTTTGCCTTTTGGAATAATTGGCACGTCCAGTCGTATGACAATGCATTCGCCTGAGATTTTACATGTTACAATGTCATGAACATAGTAGTTGTCTAGGTTGTATAGCGGTAAAGTTAATTGGAAGTCTTTTCTGTCTATTTCTTTTGCCAATTTCACTAGAGTCCACTGTAATGACTCCTTAGTAACTAAAGTCATGCTTAATTTTCGACTACGAAAACTATTGACAATCTCGTAATGTCTAAAGGAAGTGGCCTGCCATAATCTATATTGAATGATTTGACCTAAAACTACTGCGTTATAAAGTACTAGGTCCTCAACAAATGAGAAATTATTGGCCACTGCATTATTATTCTTTGCGTCTAAATTGGTAAAAACACGTAGGACTTTCTGGAAGTCTTTTAAAGATTTCGTGGTATATTATAAGCGCGCTGGAACTTGTAGGTATTTCGTCTCTTACTTTTGCAATGTTAGTTGCAGTTTTATCTTGATTTTCCTCCGCAATATTTGATTGCTTGGTGGTATATTTTTTTACTTGATTCACGTCTACTGCAGCATCCTCGCTAACAGCAGGATTATTACTTTCCAGAGACCTGTCGCACGTCTCTGGCGCAAGATATCTAAGAGGGACTTCGCGTCTTGATTGGAGGCCGAGTCCTATGAACTCAGGGTTAAGCTTTAGTGTACGGTTTGACGTACGTCGTTCCATGCAACTGCTAAAAACATTATGTATTATTCCAGAGTAAATGGCAATTTGTTAAGGCGCCTGCATTGGATGAGTAGGACTGTTGTATTTTGACGGAAAGGTGTGTATATCAGTAAAAATCTTGCCAAAGAGAGCATCAGAATAAATAACAAATGTTGGCTAATATTGAACAAGTGAGAGAAAGAAAAGGGAACAACTAAATAAAAATTCACACGAAAGAGTGAAATGAAAAAGAAAATCTACTTCAAAAACTATGCTTGCCAACTTGTAAAATATCAGTGCGTTTACAAGTTTGTATATGGCGTCACACTAGGGGAACTCACCAAGTTCCCCGAGTTCAGGTATGGGTTTATCAATACACGACAGAAACTATTATACACCACAAAATTATAAGAGAGTTCTACTTTTCATGTTTGGGTTGTAGAAAATCTGCTAACTACAGCGTTTATTACAAGATATGATTACAAAAACACGTATCAAATTTTTTACTATGTTGTGTGCTCTACAGATTTTTAAGTTCTTGCATTGAATTTTAAGCTTTTTGACAATTTTTAGGTAGGTCTTTTAAAAGTCGCAAAGATTTTAAACGCAACATCATGTCCTCTTCCTCCAAATTATGATATTTTCCGCTTCTGTACATGTCTTGTATGATCGTTCTGCCTTTTGAAGATGTCCATAAATATGCATTTTTTGTTTCATCTGGTTCTGCATCATCCACGGCCTAGAAGGTGTTAGTGTTTTTGTGCCGACAAACACGTGACGATGGCAGAAGACGCAGATATTTTTTGAATTAATAAGGAAACGTCCTACATCTTCCATTCATTTTATAGCGGACATCACACGTTCTTCCCTAACTAATACGCAATCATTGCAAACTGTTTCAATAACCACTTGCAGTTAGCAAGCAAGTACCAACACACTCGCAAAAGACGAATTTATCATTTATTATCATTGAAGAGACTTTGTGAAACGTATCTCAAAAAAATGAAATTAAGAGTAACAGGGTCGACAGCAAAGAAACATTTTTTACATCACAAGTTTTATACAGAGGCAAATATATTAACTTTATTTCCAAGACAACTTGAGACTTATCAATGGATTAAGTTTACTAGTACTTAAAATTGGGATGTGGAGTTACCTTGACAAATTTTTAGTGCATTTTTCTTCTGAAAGCCTTCTGTAGATCATCAGTAGCTATCAAGTAAGTTGTCAACATTAGGTTCGTAATCTCCGTTATCCATTTCGTAAGAAAAACTTAGATGTGTCCCTTCAAGTAGCGTGATGTAATAGCTACTCGATAACAAAGTCAACTTCTTTAACAGTACGTACTTGAGCTTACAGCTAGTCTTTATTGCTCATTTTGTCTAAATTCCAAAGTGTTAACATTTAAAGAGAAAAAATTAAAATCTTATTAACAGTTAGTTATACAATCTAGGTAAGTATATGCATAAAAACGTCGTAGAACCAAATGGGTTTTAAAGTGTTGCGTTATTTTGTCTTGAGTTACAAGTTAAATGAAAAGATACTTAAACGCTTTTAAAATCATGACAAACTAAAACTATTGCAAAACATATTGTCCATTGGTGGAGAAGTAAGTCAATTCATCGGTTATGACAACAGGCTTAAACAATATGTAATCTGTCACAAGTATTTTCGTCGTTTCCACGTAAGCTGCTACCTTATTGTTTTGTTGAACAATAATAGTTTTGCTGTTGATCAAGTAAACGACCACACTATCGTCGAAAGCAACCATAGCATTGCTATATGAGGTTAAAAATGCTTTGTTAAAATTGTAACGCAGCTAAGCAACGAGTAAAGAACAAATTCTCGAATAAAAATCGTAATTTGACTACATAATTTGTTTCAGGAATTACGAAAATTGTTATAATTTCTTAACGAATGACTTAATTGTCATACAAATAAAATCATTTTATGAATGGCTTAATTTTCATATGTATAAAAGCACTTATAATCTGTCTTTTGAAAAACTCCATTGCCGCTTCATAGTCACTTATCGCTTTAGCTGGATCTTCCTTGATGACATATTTGCCTTCCAGGTTGATCCATCGGTTTTCATCATGACGCTATCTCACAAGTCTTCTCCTACTCTGTCTTTCTGTTTCTGGAGCAGGTTTTGGCTCGTATAACACAATATACATGTCCATATCAACTTCCTGCTCTGCAGTAAAGCTGTTCGTGATCTGCTCGATTTGAATCGGCTCACTCGTGCTATAATTTAATACTCTAATGTTTATCGGCTCATTCGGCATTTACTGTACTACTTTAGTGGGCGGATACATTTTCTTTATTACCCATTTCTGCTATTTTGCAACTTACGCTTAAGCTGAGACTCCTTGTTAGCGATTGTCCGTATTTGTTAAATGAACAAATTTAATTTGGACCTTATTGCTTTTTAATGTTGTAAAGCCTTTGCTTTCCTTTTCATTAAAAGAATCATTATCTATTGTCTCTTTTAAAATCTTCGTCTGTTCATGACTTTCTTTTTTATTTCGGATGTCCTTGTTAGTAATGGTTGTCATAATGATGTTTATTGGTAAATAATAATACCATATCAAAAATGAAATATGTTGTCGTTGAAAAAAGTTAAAAAAAACTTCGAGGTTCAAACTAATAACTATTACAAGGGCATTACTAATTTCTTTTTGCGAATCATGTCGGTAAATACTTTAATAATTTCCAAACGGCTACTAATTACAATGTAGAAAGTTCGGTAGCTTAGGCAGCCTTAAACTCTTTACTTGTCAGATTCAATGTAATATGATATGTAATGATTTATTTATATAATTGTTAAATAGTAATTATTTAGTTGGTAGTTATGGAAAAGGTAAATTTAGTTAAGTTTATTATAAGTAATTTTCAAACTGATTTAATCGTCAATAAATATTCGTTGTTGCAGATGTACAAATCTTCATTTACTCAACAGTCAACATTTAGCCAATATTTTGTTAACTTAGAGTTACCATCAGTAACAATATGAGATGGGAGAAAAGAGCTTATTCTAGGTAACCTTGCGTTAAACAGTTTTTGAAATTTTCAAGTCATAGATACAACTTGCCTCGCAAGTTATAATGTCTAGTAAGATGATGAGTGTATGTGTAGTGATAGACTCGTTGGTGACGACGTCTTATTCACCCAATGGGTGCAGTATAACTGCTTTTATTTCACATTCATACATACATATATACGAGCCACTTTGTTAGTTATATTCATATGTGTTAGTTACATAGAGAGTAATATTCATAGTTTTAAACTTTAAAATTGTTTTTTCAAATGGAATTGGTTTCGAAATTTGAACTTTTTGAAAACGTATATTACGACATCTTCCTTATTTATGGTCCCTTTACTGTTTTAGAATTGGGTGAGATAATTATAACACAGAAATCTCCGGTGACCTTCACGTTTATCTAATAGTCTGCTAAGCTTTTTAATGCCGCAATAATGAGCATGCTAACTATTATCTTCTAAATATAGCAAGTTCGCTTTTATAATACCAGGTTCGCATATTAACTCAAATATATAATCTGGTTGAATTTCTATACAACCACTTATATTTTAATAAGAAGAGACATTCGCCGCAATAAAATTTGGTTTTTCAAAATTATTTGTATCATTAACTAAAACTGGATAACAAATAGTAGAAAAACCGTAGTTTTTCTAGCTTTTTAACCGAACTTACGGGACTAGAATTAGCTTTTGCAGTGTAATTGACTAATGTAATGAGCAAACTGGAAACAATTGTTATATTGACCTTTTATGTTAATCACTGCACGTTTTCATTTCTTTAGGCACAAGTAACCAGCAGCCTCCGAATAGAGTATAGTAGTAAGCTATACTAATATTTCATACTTGCCCTGTATGTAATACAAGTCCACTGCCAAATTTTGCCAAAAACTTTTTCCATAAGAATAAATTCAAGATCTCTTAACGCTTCGTTAATTTTTTTGGGATGCAAAATGAGTTGCAACTCACCGAATTCAAAAGGGTTAAATATATCAGATTAAAATGTTTTAGTTTTTAACTGGAAAAAAACTTCAAATAAGGCTCGCATTTAATCATCCCTAGCTCGCTAATACAAATGCGTTCAAAATGTTTCTAGTAGTTTCTATAAAAAAAGCGATCGACTACGTAATTTTACATTCAACGTTTTGTAATCTTGCGATAAATTTTGAAATATGGTACATATGTATTTAGACATGACTATTTGGATTCCTTCTACGTAAGAACACACGAATAGTTAAGATTTAAAAATATTTTCTTTTTCACTCTCCTTTCGGGAAAACGAAGAGCTGCGTCCGGTACGTAAAATCCGGTACACAACATATTCTTATATTATTTTTGCTTCCTTTTATATCACGATGCCCCACCATTCTCTTGACGGCGATTTTATACTACCTTTAGTATAAAATTTCCTTCTTGCAAATATGGTGAGCAGTCTCTGTCTCTTTTCTTAGCTTGCTTTAACCAATTTGGCACATTTTTACGATGGAATGACCCTAAAAATGTTATCTAGTTACGTAATAAATTACGTGACGACGCTCTACAGGTTTATCAAATATTATTCAATCGTACTGGATGGTATGCCTTTCGGTATGTTTAGCGATCACCTCATTACTATTTTTCTCTTACCTCTTAACCTGGTAACCGAGTATCTCCGATTTGCTAACCCTACCAGTGATCTTACTCCATATTTTGATTTGCCAATTACTTATTGTCATATAAATCCTGACAATAATCAATTGTTAGCGACTTTACAAATTCCGATACAACCACGGTCAGCTTTTTTCCGTTTATTCAGTACTTATAACATTCCATTCTTAATCGGTAGTCGTAAGTGCTCTTTGCCACGTTTCGACGGTCTATTTCTCCAGGTTAACAAAACATATCAATCGTTCTCAAACAATGACAAGGTCTGTCAGGACGGTCATTGTCAAGTGTCTCTTTTTAATAGAGAATACTCATCAGAATAATTGTGTGTAGTACACTTATTTCATGGTTTAACTATTAGTAAGGTAGATAGGTACTGCCCTCTTTCTTGCCAAGAAGGTATGGAAGATATGTTTACACAGGAGATAGCCAACAGGTAATATATCATAAGTAATATAGTCCAAAATGTCAGTGTCGTCTGCCCAGAATCTACACAACTCCTCACCCGCAACATACGAACACATCATGTAATTCTGCTAGTCAACTGTACTATCCAAGAAGACGATCATATCATCTTAGGCATCACAGCCCCTCTTTACAACGCCCCTACAACAGTCAAGAAATTTCTGCTCATCGCCCCTCTCTGGACTGAAAACATACTAGAGACTGTCTTACTGGTACCCATTACCTTTAACTTGGCTTCAATTTGAAATACGTATACCAATCTCTCCACTGTTTTAAAACAAGATATCTTTAATCCACCGGCCAACTTTACCTTTCCAATGCACCAATGGGTCACTAAAGCACTCAGATATCACGACATGTTTATTATCTACGGAATCAACCTCAGGAACGCGGTAGTCAGTATTATCTTGATTTATGTTACGATCAAGCTGTCTGTACTTTTTGTTGCAGCTGGGTATATTCCCACCGCACATGCATTGACTGGTACACCTGTATCTATAGAATGCAGTCAAATGCCACAACTATTATCCCACAAGATTCTAGTATTTGCTAGTGTTGTACTTTGTATCGTACTTCTCGGCTGTATAATCTGTACATTAACCTATTGCATTTCAAAATACAGACGTAATCAATGTTTCACTTGCTGGACGTCTCAGCGCTCACCAAGGCGTTCTCATCTCGATGCAATGGAATTACAAAGCCTTCGAACTGGACCTTATGCTATTTTCATACTAATACCTGCCCAAGGAATGTATCCAAACGTCTCGTCGGCTCTACTACCAACTAACTAAGGAAATGCCCAACTAAAAGAAAAAACTTGATTCCTTGTTTGCAATACTGGACACAGACTTTAGTTTTCTTGTTAAAGGTTATTTTGATAAGGCAAAAAGCCCCTATGTGATGTTCTTACTCTACCGTTGAAGGGTATATTTCTGATATGAGATATAGATAAATGCGTACTAGGAAAACGCATTTTATCCAAATGTTTAACATTAAAAAGTTATGAAAAAAATTATCGATTTTATATGTACTCTACAAACAATGAGCATAGGTATGTTTAAGTGTAGCAGAACAAGACATCACAACACGACTCGAGCAACGGTAAAATTGCATGAATTTTGGTTTTTAAACAATTAAATAATGAAAGGTACAGGTACATTTAAAATTGTAATAAAGAATAAGGAATAGTTAATAAGAAAAAAAGTGATAGTACAGTGTATACAATAGGTTACTAACTATAAGTATTAACGTTAAGATGTATCACTGCACTATAACTACATAGTTTATCCAGCGTAGACCATTGGTCCGAGTGGATCATTATCTAACTCAATGTAGAATCTATCGTGGAGCGACGGGTTTCCTATTCTAGTGACCAGTGCTTGACTCTCAGACGTATTTCTGACAATACCCAAATAACCGGTGATATTTATAGTACGTCCATACCGTCAAATACGCGCCTCGGAAACTACAAAAAAATAAACAAACAAAATGAGAAAAAGTCATTCGGAAAACCCCAAACAAATTAACAAATTCCGTAACGTCTACATGTGACTTGCCTTGTATGGTCGGTCGATTAATGTAGTTGTGTATTTGCTGTCTGAGGACACTTCGATGGGGATAGATAGAATCCATCCATTAAACTTTCATTCATATCCAGAAAATCAGACGGATGGCAGCAGGTGTATGAATCGGTTTCCAATACTTCAGGTACCAGAAAGAAATCTCCTCCTGCTGTACAACTTTGACACGCAGCTATGATCGAGTCCGGGACTTCTACCGTTGACTCTATCCAGGTCTCTTTCGTGGCCCAGTCCAATGAGTTCAGCTCGTGACCGGTTACCCCTGCAACACCATGTGTGTTCGACAGGAGAGTCTATTAACCCTTGTATAGTACCTCGCTGGCTATCCTCATAGTCCACAGGGTTGGCCTCCTCCGTATGGTTACACCACGGAGAAGCAAATAACCCGCAAAACGTTACGAAAAGATGAAGATGCATCTGTAACAATTGAAACAAAAAGAAGAAAATGAAAATATATTAATACTGTTTAATTTCTGAAAATACTTTGAAAAAAATTAAGTTTTTATAGCCATCCTCTTACCGTGGGCGAAGTTACAAAACTTCGTATTAAAATTAAGTTGTATTTTAATCTTGTATGTGATTTTCCAGTCCTGGTAATGATGAAAGTAGTGGTTTTGCCTCTGACTTTTATACTCCAAATCCTTCTGGCAATGATAATGTTAAATTTGAAAATGTGTATAGTGAACAAGCCTTACTGTACCTTACCGTTCTTTTCAATGTTTAAGTCGTTGCACAGCTTGCTGAACCGATATGAAGTGTACACTATTTACTTGAAACTGTCAGTAATTTCCTAGTTATCAATTGTGGATACTAGATGAATTATTATGTAAATTCAGAAAAATTTTGGTTATGAAAACCAAAGTCCAAGTGATGAAACGAACCACTGCTCAGAGAATAGGCTTACTAACAACACAACTACCCCCAAAGCAGTGCTCTACTTCACCTCGGTAAAAGGCTCAAACGAAGACGATGAATACTCCACCAGGAAGTCACCGCTTCGTGGCCAGCGCTGACAACACACTGACAAAAATTGCATTCGTCTGCAGAAAATTGTAAAATAACGAGTACTCTTTTATTTTTGTTGCATGCCTAATTTTACTTTATCGAGTTTATAATTCTAAAATATTTAGATAGGAATTTTGATGATCATATTCTCTATACCATTTTACACCTTTTGATTTTACTTTAGGATATTACCTACTATCATTTTCAGGTATACGCTTGCTTGAGTTGTTGAAAGAAAAACCAGTTTTCTTTTTAACTCACGCTCTATAAATTCTCCATTTATTTGGTTATCTGTATTTTTTCGTCTAACCTATACATAGGTCAACTTGATTATAAGTCGTATGAATGTATATTTAGAGGACTGAGTATTCAAATAGAAAGGGACGATGTAACAAAAGCTAGTCTTCCAGACTGGTTTCTGCGTCATCGTCATGCAAGTTGAGTTATTCTTTTAAACTACAGTGTATTAATTTACCTTTAATCCTCGTAATGACCGTAAACACACCTTTTGACCTTTAATTACTCTACAAGTAATGTATGAACTTTAGTTGAACTATTTACTTGTATTAGTCTAATTTAGTATATAAGGCTTCCTCTCTGCTGCTATTCTCCAGCAGTAGTAGAGCTAAAGATAGTGTTGCAAAACTGCATTTCATGCAGGCGCAACCACATCCTGAAACTAAAATGAATTAAGTGATTCTTCATGTTTTCCACATGAAGATGACCTTCAGTCCTATCTGCTTGAATGATCGTCAGTCAAGCTTCCAGTTTCACCTTTAGATATACATAATATGTAGTTTGAGCCGTCTATGTTATGTTCTTTTATGTCAACAGTTGTAATTCAGTGTACACCTTATTTTGGGTTTTCTGCCTTCTTCTTTCTGATTAAAATGATGCATAATTCTTAAAGGCTTTATTCTGGATGTAAGATAAATATGGTATAGTTTAAGTATTTACTTCTATAGTACAGAATTAGTATATAAGTGGCGTATCTTGCCGTATATAATCAGTAGTAACCTTTCTAGTGTCAAGTGTGGTACTAATCTTTAACCCTTTCTTATAATGTGTTGTTCTGTGTGACTGTGTGAACTTGTTCTTGAATAAACCTCTTTCCTTTTCTTTTTGCACTTCTCTACATTCAGTCTGTTAATCCGTCAGTTTATTCCCTACCACACGATTTCATATTCAACGCATAGTCAATACATTACACTGGTGACTCCGAAGTTCTAAGTTTACGTGCTACTTTGCTACACTGGTTGTCTACTCCGTGCTGGTTTTATAGTTCCGTGGGTTCTGTGTTTCGGTTCTTTCCGACTTCCTTTTTTCCTCTCATTCCCACTCTCTTTTTGGGGAAAAAGAGAAGAGCTGTTGGCCGGTACGTTAAACTTTCATACTTTTCTTTTTTCTCTCTCTTTTTTTCTCTCTCAAGTTTTTTTTCTCGTCATCATAATGCGTCGTGATATCTCACGCGACCTGTATCCCACTCTACGGATAAAATTTCCCTCTGAAAGTAGACAGTATACTTCTTTAGCAGCTTTTATTTCATGCTACGCTACGTTTGCTACGTTCTGGTTTGATACTAAAAAGATTCAATTACTTCGCACTAAACTACGCGAAGATGCTTTAGTTGCTTATAACATGCTTTTCAACGCTGTCGGTGACAGGGATATGTCTTTTTGGGTGTTTATTGACCACTTGATTAGTGTGTATTATCTCCGCACTGAGGACATTTTTTGGACTCTTGCCCTTGCTCCTTTTGCTTGGATAAGCGTCCTCATTCTTTAACTCCTGCTTCTCCTCGCCTGGACATGCCTCATTATACTCCACCAAGTCCGTCAGGCTACTCTTATTATTCCCATACCACCACTCGTTCCCGTTCTTCCTCTCATA